>MU159123.1:448625-548428 GCA_015888305.1 Antheraea pernyi | reverse complement strand
CCTACAGAAAAATTGTAAGGCTAAGGATCCCATCAGACTTCGTAACTATATAATAATAATCATAAAAACAGTGGTAAAACAAAATAATCCCAAGGAGGGTTGATGTCAGGCAGGCGGCCGATCGTAAAATTAAGCCAAATCATATACCACAACATGACAAACATGTTGTACCGACCCTACTTATGTGGGATAAGGGTAAGAAGAAGAAGAATTGCATTGTTAGGTACCCCTTTTTAGGTATAATGCTATACAAAAAAATAAGAATAACGCGGAATATTTAAAAAAAACGTATTCCACAAAAGATGTGTATCTTCTAGAGATGAATAATTCTTTGATCTTACAGTAGGTACGTAATAAATTACTTACAGTATTCGCCACTCTGTATACAACTGTATGTTCGGGCTAACGCATAACATAGTCAATAGTTTAAGAAGAAACATAGTTAAAATATTATTATATATATAATTGAAATTTATTTATCCTTAAGTTGTCTCTATATTATACATATAACTAGCGGGCCTGTCAGACGTTGTCCCGTCCTGATTATAAAAAAATCCCTGACAAATTATACCAAAACGTTCCTCATGAATCACTTTATCCACTGGTCAAAACCGTTTGAAAATCCGTTCAGTAGTTTTTGAGTTTATCGCGAACAGACAGACAGACAGACGCGGTGGAGGACTTTGTTTTATACTATGTAATGATAATGATGTAATATGTATTTATAGCTAACTTTATGTACTACGCAGATATATTCAGAGCGGTCAAAAAGTTTTTAGCAAAGACGGCACTAAACTAATTATCAAATTCAACGCTACACTTCTACTATTACCTCCACATTATTATCTTATACCAGCTGACACGTGCAACTTAGGCTGCACCAAATAGGTTATTACCGGTTCCAATTTTATATCTAAACGCCAAAAATCTTAAAAAACTTAAAACCCGATTATAGCGTAACTTATCGGGTCCAATTGTGACTCGAAACTATACTATATATATATCGGCAAGAAATGTCTTCCCGCGATATCCACTGGATTGCTCCTTTGACCCTCACCTCCACGCCCCATTTACTAAATAATATATATTTATCTAAATAAAACGTAATCTAATATACCTTTCGAACAGTGAAATAATTTTTTTATGTGTATATGTAACAGTGAATTAATTTTTTTTTATGACAGTTGTCGTAATGGACACTATATGTACTCAGTTGATCCTGAAACTCGAACGCTACGAAGACTTTCACCACTATCGGGATTTCCATTATCTGTTTATCTCTACCATACGACTTCTATATCTCGTATTTGATCGTTAATTGTTCAATTTGTACCAGGTTTACAAGTTATGCCCACGAAAATGGCTTAGCTGTCTAAGATATCATACGACACCCCTTACATCTTTAGTTTATGGTAATTAGTAATAATTAAAAAAAACACATTATGATTTATAATCCGTGTGTAAGCATTTCAAGTTTACGATGTGAGATTTCTAGTCGCAACTTTTTTTAAATCACAATAAAAATAATTTGTCTATCTATAATTTTATTGCCAACTCTGAAGATAATAATTTCATAAAATCACATTGTCCTTAACTAAAACAACGATATCTTCATTTAATATAAAGTTATTACATTTAAAAAAAAAGATTTTTATAAGCACTACGCATTCAGCGATGTGTTTCTTTACTGTGGTGAAGTGGTGCAAGCAGTGTGGTGCGCATGCGCAGGAGAGGAAGTAAACGGATAACACAGTTTACAAATACATTTTGTAAGCAAAATATATTTTTTATTTCAATTTATATTTTCCCCCTTTGATAAAATATATTATTAAGATAACGCAGGCGAAGTCGCGAATATCAACTAGTAACAAAATAATTTAGTTATTAACTGGCGTTTTCAAAGATGGCTCCGCTTATCGTTAAAAGTCCAGAAATTGCGTTGATGGCATCTCGCCATGATTCATAAACTTCAAAGCATGTGTTAGCTAAGCTGCGTTTTAATTGAACGTTCTATTAAAGCTATTTTGCAATGACCGCGCGCCGAAGGTCGTCCAGCCGGAAAGCAATATTATGTTGACGTATTGCAGATTCTAGTGAAAATTAGTAATACGTTTATCCTCTGTGACGTCTCTATATCGAGGAGACGAAAACATGAGAATTCGTTGACATTTTAAACTAGATATTTTAGTTTTTTTTGGATTTTCCAACATCGCATCGTTTAAATCATGTCTGGTTTTTATTTCTAAACACGATTAAGCAAGTATTCTGGTTATTTTTATACGTCATAAGATAATTTGAATTAATATAATTTATAATTAAATGCATGTTCTATATCAGATAGTATAACAGCATTGGACAATCTTTTACTCTACTGGCTGTTTGTCGAAACGTATGTTTTTTTTGTACTGACCACACTATTGACCTGACGGGACTTCACAACTTCATTGGGACTACAAAAACCTACGTCGTTTTTGAATAACATGAGCGTTTTATTGTTGTTAAGTTTTATATTGTATTTAACGTTTAGAAAGTCGCGTGCGTTTTTTAGTAATATATAAGTATAATTCTGAAAACAAGCAATGATAAAGAATACCAAATGTTTATTTAATAAACAATAGTTAAAGCTAATCTATAAGCAGCCGTCATCATAAAATGCTACAAAAACCAATATTTAAAGCTATAAAATAAATGCTATAAAATTATGAAATAATTATAATCCAAACCCACAGAGTAAAACAGCTTCTTAATATGTTCTATGTACAAAGACAAGTATAAAAAATTAACAGTAATTTGTTAGTGCGATGTCTTTCTAGAAACATCGAATACTTTATCCGGCATGCTCAGAAACTGACTATTATAGTTATTAAATATCGACAGACGTGTATGTAGCAAGTGAATAATATAACACATGTATGTAAACGTGAATCTACTAGGCACGATTTAACAAATAATCATCAACACAACAGTAGCAAACGATCCTTGTACAACCTCATTATGGAGATAATTGTACTTATTTTTGTACATTTATCATTGTTTATATAATATTAATGTCAGAGACCGGTCGTTAAAATTAACTGACTAAAGTCGGTCAAAAGAATGTACTTGCATTACGAAAGTCGAAGAACTCACATCAGTAGAAAGTCGCGATTCAATTAGTAATTTTATTATCCAAACAGTTAATTGAATTGAATGAAATAAAAAATGAGCTAAATATTCTTATAATTTACATATTTTACAAAGGGCATTTGAGGGCATGAATTTTAATGTATTGAAATTACAATTGACATCTCCGATAGGTTACCGATAATATTTGTAAATAAATTTGTATTGTTTTTGTAATTTTTAAATAAATAAATAAATTGTTGTAAAAAAAACTGTAAAGCGTCTGCTGGATAATTCGACTAAGTAGACAACAACTAATAAATATAAATATCATACGGGTCTAAAGGCAGTTTTTTAACGGAAACCTTATCTTATGAGGCCATTACCGACTTCATAATTACATATTTCATTTATAATTCCAATAAGTTCCGGAAAACTGATGCGACGAAGATTCTTTGATCGAATCGTGATTGTTTACGTCTATATATAAATCTATATATAAAAATATTAGAATCTCATACCAAATACGAATCTCCGATATTGGTGTCACTGCACACATCCAAAAGTCATAAAACGATCCATTCAGGTGTGTCACTCGAAAAAAAAAATGACGCGGGAATTATTTGCTATGGGTAGGTCTAACCGCGTCGATGGCTAAGCTTAAACTGAGAACAAAGTAGCAAGGAGGTAAACACCATTATATAAATTTAATTGGACACAATTACGTGAAAACCACAAGAGTGAGTGACGTTCCGGAGCCATTATCAGCTTCGTACGACGGTTCTTAGAACAGTGGGCTCGGCGCGTTTCGCCATTCATCTCAATTACGTTAATGTAGCGTAATATCGATAAGGGATTCAGATTGTATTAGAAGATTAGGAACAGAGGTTTTTTCGCACGAGTACCCAGAAATAATTAAATACTTATACATTGCAGTTTGTAAATATTGCTATATGCTGAACAGAATTGAGTTTCTAAAAGGTATGATCATTACACTTGTATTAAAGCACTCAGAATCAGCTTCAATTGTATTAAAACCGTTAACATACGTTATAATATGCCACGTTAGAATAGCTGTTTTAAAGTGATTTGAAAATATTTTAACATCAGCATATCATTTAGTTAATTCAATGTTTGGTATGCCGTGGTTTGTAGGCAATAACACACTCAAATGAATTCACCATAGCTGATGTTTCGGGCAATCCACGTTTACATATTTTATATTCTTTATTGAGAATATTTTAGATAGCTGCAGCACCATCGCTGTATATATTTCTGCTGGAAAGTAACTGTATTCGCCCTGTTGTGTTTCAAATAAAGTATCTATTTGGTAATATGCACTGACACACGAGGTATTGCATTATAGTTCTTACGGGTAACTGTATTAGTAAGTGACCGACACGGGACAGGTCTGCAGGTCTTTTAGTGTTGGTTTTAGATATCTAAGGCGTGGAGCGAGTTCTATGCATCTGATTGACTACATTCCTATTTTCTTTTTATTTCATATTATAAAATCCTGTTAGCTTGAATTCATACGTTAAGAACATTTAAGCAAAAGAAAATAAAACATTAAGGTAATTCTTTGCTATTTTCTTTTAATATTGTTACAGTCGAACTTGTCTTACACGTTGTCGATTCGTTAGAATAATGACGTCCGGCTTCCAGAGTTTTACACCCTTTTTTATTAAACGATATATAAGACGAGCGGAGGTGCAAAAGAGCAGAGTTCTTTTCTAGACACTGGTTAGGTAGAAAAACAACGAAACGATCTTAAAGTGGAATGCGACTACACCATTATAATACATATAAACATTCTCGAGACGTACCGTAGCACCATTTTGAAAAATTATGTATAAACTCTAAACCTTTAAAGTATAAAGAGGTGGTTGATTCGCATTATTTAGGGATCATCCACAAATTACACCACACAGGGATATATAGAAATAGTCCACAAAGTATGACATCGCGTGTGAAAAGCAACAGATTGAGGTAAAGTTTGGTGACGCCATATATGTAGTCCGGTGAAGCTGTTAAGACCTTGCTTGGTCAATAGCGTAGACAGTACGAAAAAAAAAAAAAGTCGCCATATATACAACACTAAATCATGTGGATTATGGATACAGGATACCCTTTATACATTTTTGGTAGTTTTTTTTAATGGCTACATATAATTTACGATAAAAAAATAATATTTGCATTATGAAATAAGCATAACCCTGATTATAAAATTATTTATAATTTTCTATCACGCAATTCTAGCTCTTAATGCATACTAAATATAATAGCTTGTATTGTAATACATAATAATGACGATGTAAAAACAAAGATAGAGGTAACGATTTATTTATCGTATGCCAATATTTGGACCGCAACACATTATAACATTCTGTAGCAATTACTTATCAAGTTATCATATTACAATTGCGTAAACTTCGTTGTTACTAACCAAAACGCGCGCGTGCTATAATGCTGCTTAATAAATTTCGTTATGTTCTTGGCCGAATACCACACCAACAAGTAAAAATGTTACCAACAGCATCGTCGACTCAAGAGAATATTACTCATTTCATGAAATCTTATATTATGTATATAGTTATGTCTGTAATTTATAGTTTTATTTACATGATCTGAGTACTAATTTCGATGAGTAACTAGCTCGGTACATCTATCTATCTCGTTTATACTTTGCTCGAATTATGTTAGTGCGAGTAGTGCAGTACTTTATAAGTTCTGCGAATCCCGTGACTTATGTTTCTGTTCAGCTCTACGAATTTGTAACAAGACTTTTTTATACACCACTCGTTTGGTTCAGGAAATAATTCTTACCTGAACATTATCATATCTTGTTGTCATAATAATCGTCTGTTAGTTTACTGCTAGATATATTCGATAGAGATAGAATGATTATTCACATACACGCAACTATCCCCTATGATTACAATAATTAATACCCTTTTTTTTCGAACTGACTACGCTATTGGCGTTGCAAGGCCTTCACAGCTTCGCTGGACACTTAGCCGATTTTATTTTGACAACTAGCTCAAGGGTGCACGCCACACTTCGGTTTGGTCTGGTGTCTATACCGCGAATCTAACTAGCTAAACTATGCTAAGCTATTTATACATATATACGTTTGTGAGGTCATACAATTAAAATTGTATGATTCACAAAGGTTTACATGTATTTAGGATCTGAAAACGAACTGAACTTATCGATTCAGTTCGAATAAGGGATAAAAAAGAAAACCCTTCCACCATATGTGTAATGTATGCACGTATGTGGGGTGGTCTGACGTGTGATAATTAATGGACCAATGATGATCCAATAATCACGAGTTCAGATATCGAATCGATTCGAGGTTCGAGTCTTAGAATGAGTCTCAGTTTTCGGTGAAGGAAAATGTCGTAGTAAAACGACCGTCGCTCCAACCACTCGAGGTCGTCTCGTTTTTATCACGCTTTTATTCACCTGTATGTAACCGACCCCTTTGAGCTTGATTTTGTCCTACTTTGAACGATCAGATTTAATTCAAACTTTGCACACCTGTCGGGGTGGTCTGATGTGTGATAATTAATGGACCAATGATGATTCAATAATAACATGTTCAGATATCGAATCGATTCGAGGTTCGAGTCTTAGAATGAGTCTCAGTTTTCGGTGAAGAAAAATGTTGTAGTAAAACGACCGTCGCTCCAACTACTCGAGGTCGTCTCGTTTTTGTTTACTATGGACGCGGATTTAACTGGAGAAATATTAAAACTGAAAAATTTACATTTTCTCGACAGATGTCATGTAATGGTAAGTTATAGTAATACGACATTCTCCATAGTGAATCGTTAGAATAATGACGTCCGGCTTCCAGAGTTTTCCACCCTTCTTTATTAAACGATACAATCTAGTGCTGACTGCAAGAAACAAACTAGACTTATATCGAAAAGTAGACTAGGTCTTTTAAATCACAATATTGCAAAAAAACTAGAAAAACACGCTTTCATTAAAAATCCATCTAAAAAAACAGAAAATAAAATTTAATGAATTTGGATTAAGAATAATGTACAAAAATATACATTTATTTCTAATTTATATTATTCGTAATCCAAATTTATTAAATTGTATTTTCTGTTTTTTAGACGGATTTTTTATGAAAGCGTGTTTTTTTAAACTATTATTTTTGTTTACTATGGACGCGGATTTAACTGACGAAATATTAAAACTGAAAAATTTACATTTTCTCGACAGATGTCATGTAATGGCAAGTTATAGTAATACGATATTCTCCATAGTGAATCGTTAGAATAATGACGTCCGGCTTCCAGAGTTTTCCACCCTTCTTTATTAAACGATATATAAGGCGCGCCGCGGTGCGTCAGAGGAGAGTTGTAGTCCGGTGAAGCTGTTAAGACCTTGCTAAGTCAATAGCTTAATCAGTTCGAGAAAAAAAAATCCATAGTGCACCAAGCGACTAAGTAGCTATTTGTACGCTAGTCGCAATCAGTCATCTTAGTATACCTCGGTATCGTAAATAACTACTGTTTGATGACTTTCCTATTTAAATATCACCTCAAATCGAATTCTATTAACCTAATATAACCTTTTGTTTTAGGTTTAACCAAGAGTTTATTATTATAAAGTTGCCAGAACAAAGTGACAGCTATAAATATTAACCTGAGTTTTTGGCGGGATCTTGGAATGTCGTGTAGTGTATATTATATTTTATTCACAATATTTGTGATATATGGCTCTATATTTTGTAATATTGGTGGTGTTTTACGTAATATAGTTTAGTTATAATATAATACCACTGAGCATGGATTCTGACTTGCGACAAAAACTCCCTGGTAAGTTCTAAGAAGACGAGCACCATCTTGTTAGTTACTTAATTGAAATAAAAAACTTTTAATACCATTACCTACTCGACAATGGAAGTAATAACCTACAAGAAGATTGGTTATCAAAATATATATGAGTATATATATATATTAACCTAAGACCTAGACGGTAATGACGTAAAAATTATCGCGTAACAAATGTTCCTAACCTTTAATGCATTCAATTTAAAAGCTATAAAAACAAAAAAAAACGACGATTTGGTAATTCCACGGAGTACGTTTCTCCATACCAGTTTTTACTCTCTCGTGAGATTGTAAAGGTCAAACTGACCGAGAACCAATGTTAGTTGACGATAAAGAAAAAAAACAGCGCGGTTCTTTAAAATTTCATACGGTTTATTCACTTTTCCTTAACGTACTTTCATATAAATGGAGCCGGATCTGTAATAAAGCTGTACATATAATTTAAACGTAGTAAATAATATAATTCTTAGCTTGTGGACATTGTGCACATACATTCTAGAACAAGGAAACGTACTGCAGAAGGTCGACAACCTCGGTTTATGTTATATTTTATGTCTTCATTAAAACGCTGTTCTAGGTAATCAATAAATTAAGGAGAGATCACTCGGACATATATATTTGAGAACAGATAAAAGCTTGACTGGACTTGTGATTTACATAGTTATTATTGATACCTAGCGATATCTAATAATGTTAGATTTATACAATTTCTAACTGTAAAAAAGCATCAGAACTTTTTCCCTTTTCTATATTCAATCATTTAATTATTTCAACAATTACATATAATATTTCTTTACATATTGTCAATATAGACAAGGTCTGTGTCTGTTGTTAGAGAGTTTACTTGTATCCTAATACAATACAAAAATAATAATAATAAATATTATTCTAATCCATTTAGTAAATCCATTACGCAATTAATAACAATAAATTGTAAACGATAGTTTACTGTAAGAGTATTTGTATACAACCAAAGTATACAACCCTTATCTTTACCCTATAGAATATTTCAAAAATCTGAAACCATAATGTGGTTTAATACTATAATATAGTATTCATTAAAATATAACTGAACCAACACAACAATGTTAAGTCACTCACCAACACTCCACTTAATATACAAAGGATAGGTACTTTTCAATGTCCTTTACCTGCAAAAGGAAAAGCAAGTACATTATTTTTTTGCAGGGTCAATAGCGTAGTCAGTTCGAGAAAAAAAAAATTTTTTTGCGATTATAAATATCATATATATGAAAGCATTATCAGCATTTTTTTTAATAGATACAATCATAAAAAATTGTACACACATACATATAATACAATATTGTAAGTATGTATGTACATTTTTTTGTGATTAATATTAATAATTAATATTTATTATGAGAAATTAATGTACTACAAACAGTACATAAAAATGGATGAATATTAATGGATGCAGTTACACCTATCACCATGAAAGTTTATTATAAATGATTTTAAAGGAGAAAGTTTTTATCCTATCGATATTATTATAACTCGCTACTAGGTGGCGCTTAGATAATTTTTTTGCATTTAAACGAGTATGAAATCGCGGCTGATTACTAATATTTTCTATACCTTCTATTAATGTATAGATTATTTCAGAATTTTTATAACCATTAAAATCGGTCGTGTTTTTTATAAGAAAATCGCGTACATACAAAACAAAAACAGAATCTTCTTTTTAAGTCTGTTAAAACGTAAGATTCTTTGTTGACTTATATTCCGAATCATGAAAATTCAGCTGGTTGTTTGTGTATTAATCATACACAACTGGGCAAACATTTAAATAAAGATACTTTCGTATTTTTTATGTCACGAAATTAGACTACATATTAAATATATTTAAAATAAAATAATTAATCAATATAAATTGATTATCCATATAATTTACAATAGAATAGCTTTTCTTACTTGTTTCAATCGTAGTAACAGAATAAAAAAATACACTTAGAAAAATATTAAAATGAATAGCATAGGTATTTATTTATACGGAATCAGTATTCATTTCAATGATTTCGCACAAGTTTACACGCCAGTTTACACGCTAACCTTCAATAGTGTGTATAATTGATACCAACGAGTTATACAATCCACGTGCATCTGTGATGCAACGAATGCGTCGCAGATGCGCTGAGACGCCGGAACGCGTAAACATTGCGATTCAGTACCTACTATCGACAACTTGTTCGTATTATATCATCGTAGTATATCGTATTGTATTATACTGTTGCAGAACGTAGTCCCCAATACCGGAGGCACAGTTTTTACTCATGGTCAAAACACACAACTACCTTCGTTTGGATCCGTTTTTGTATGTAGTTTAAATTTTTAAATACTGCTTAATTATTTAAATTGTAATTGTTATTCTCAATTTGTGATGGGATTTTCATACCATTTATTCTTCAATTCTACATGAACAGTGAATTGTAATCAATCTAATATATTACAATACATTTAAACCGATAAACAATTCTTACTTGTTATTGCTAGTATTACTTATAATTGTAAGAACTTATAAGAAAGATAAGGGAAATTATTAATAAATATATTATATAACCTTTTTACACACTAGACCATCTGCATAAGTCATAAAACGGAGCAATACATTATTAATATTGTGTACAATATAAATCCTCAATTTTTATTTTCGTTTTCAATCGTACATATTTTTATTTTAAATTTCAAACGAGTAAACGTCATGCATTGAACTGAATAATAATTACTTTCGGACATTTTATCACGAACATATTCAATAGTCATCAGTCGAAGTAAACGTTAATTGGCAGGTGTACGATAATCATTCGTTTACATTAGCAATCGGAAGACGTGTCGGGAGCTGACTTCATTTGAAAATATAATATAATTCAAAGTATTTTGTACACATGGACTGGACGGATGGATTATATTATTTATCTTAATTCAAGAGCATGTTTGTGCATGTGGTGGATTTAAAACCAGTGACCAAAGGACACAACTTTCTATATTTTTACACTGTCATAACCATACAAACAAGTTTGCACTTATAAATCAAGAAAAAATATATATATCTTTCTCTTAATATGTACATATTTTAAAGGACCCAAAACAAGAATCTTCGTATAGGTCTTATAAACTACATTTACCAAGCAGTTATCAAACAAAAGCTAATCCTCCTCAAACAGAAATAAGTTTCTATTAAATTTATTATTAGATTTTATTGAATTAATGTATAATAATGATTAATATATAATATTAAAGTATCAAAAATACTTTCTAAAAATTTACCAGCTCTTAAACTATTCGACATTCATTCAAACGTCTATAAGTATGAAATACAGTTTATTTTGTTCCAACGTTTCACAGTGATACTGTAAAGCACAAGAGTATGTATATTAAACTCAGTGTAAATTATTTAAGGTATACATAATTTGAAAATACACTGCCGAAACAAACATGCATTATGGAATTCATACAAGTATTTGTTGAGTATCTAATGACCAAGCCAATTTACATAATGTCATAATGAATATACAAACAAGTCGTTGTCACAAACTAAAAATCTTGTAATAATATATTAACAAACAAAAAGATCGCTTTTATCGGGCGTACGAACGCGAAGGGTCGTTACTCTTACCAAGTACATACATATTTTATTATCAACTAAATATTGTAGATTTTGCACACAACTTGAAATATTTATTTGCATGATTCTGATGTAATGAATGTGATATTCACCTATCTTCGTTACTGTCACCTTTGGGATGAATATTTACATTTAAATTTGAAATCCGTCATCGTGAACTGTTTTACAGATTTTCATAATAGGTATTTACTACACTATTACAAATTGGCGACAACCTTACCTACTTCGTTCAAAATTTTTGATAGGACAATGTAAACGAAAGTGTCAGTTTGTAAATCTCGCAACATATTTGATAGGTGCTCGCGATCTGATGACACATCATTGTGTCGCGGCACGGTTGAGCACCGCTGCCCTAGAACATCAACTTCTATACCGATCAATGTGAATATAGATAATGTTTTTGTTTACAACAAATAATCACAAACACGAGCGGAGTCACGGGTACAGCTAGTTATAATATAAATGCTCATAATAGGTTTCTGTAAGAACAAAACGTTGCAAAAATAAACAATAATTAAAGGTTTGTTAGACATGATCGTACATACACATAGTAAATTTACAGACCTGATATATAGATTGAGTTCTATACTTTCAAAGACAGATAATTAAAACATACCTATATAAAATTATCGTGTATATATAATAGCAATGGTCATAGCGTATCAAATCACGATCACAATCGATACATCAGTCTCGGCCATGCAAGGCAGTAAATAACAACATTAACTGACAATTAGTTACTGCGTTCTCAAGTAACTCTAAACAAGTCGTCGAGATAAAAATATATCATTGATATTTGTAATTTATTATATAAATATGAAATGATACATAAATTAATTAAACTCTGTTATATTGCTAATATATTTTAATATAAGAATGCATTGTGTTGTACGTAGCGCGCCGTCAAGGCCCGCCGATAATGTCTTGATTAGATAAAGGCCTGAGCTGAGATCCGAAACTCTTTGATAACACGGTGCATTGCAAAATATCGTATGATAGTAACGCGAACTGCTCAGTGTTAATTATCATGAAACAGTTATTTTGTAACGTCAGAATTATTACCATAAATTACGCATTCATGTGACATAATATTTAGTATTAAAAGTTAGGTAAATCCTTAGGTAATAGACCTATATTCTAATTTTCATGTGGTACTTCAACTTTGCCTTGATCTGTCATCAATTGAAGACTTATGGTTGGTTGTAAACCTATATTAGCTGCACGCTCCTGATTCGCACGAGTGTAACTATGAAGAAATGTAGTGAAATAAAACGGTAATAAATAATATTTAAAAAAATCTCCCTACTGTCTTTTATCTCATTAATTTTTAATGGGGACATTTTTTTAGTCCAAGTTTTTCACTTTTCTGTGCGAATTTTCAAATATTTCCTTGTATACAAAACTTGTCCTGAATTACACGCATAAAAAAAGCTTTAGCCAAATAGGTAGTCAGTCTGAAGTAATGCGCCTAAATACATTTCAAAATTAATTTTTATTTGTAAAAAAGATAGGTATAAAGTTCTCAATAGGTTGAGCACTTTTTTATTAATATAATAGCTTTTTTTAATGTTTTACAGCCACGCGGATGACATCGATCTCACTTGATGGTAAGTGTAGGTGTAGCCCACCTTGGATCGCGCTTACTCGCTAGATACCTATTCAAGATATATATCAATATAATTCTTACTGAAACCTAAATACATGTAATATTGTTTAAATTTAATATCTCTTAAGAAAAGAAACTTTATACAGGTTCACATAGCCGAAAATTAGTGATCGTCTAAAATACTATAATACAAATGTTAATGATACTGCCATGATAATGTCTAATAACCGTGGAAGTTGCTAGGAAAGATATTAAACCTAAAGCAGCTAGATTAATTAATCTAATATTTCAGCCTAAAACATACTAAGAAAGTTCATTCCTTACAAAGCGTTCTTTTAGAAGTTCCGTACGACAAAATATCAACGTTCGTTTGTCACGTATTGACTATTTAATCATAAATCATATGTATTACTTGGTTGCGTCATTTTATAAATCTACACTGCAACAGTTACAACTAAGGAATTCCCATAACTCGATAATGAATCGTTTAATAATTCTTACTTAGTAGCAATATTACAGTAGTTTTACGATCTATATCTAATCTAAATAAGCGCCAACTATTCACACTTAACTCTGTATTGTCTTTTTTTTATATCATAGATGGCAAACGAACAGGTGGGTCACCTGATGTTAAGTGATCACCACCATCCATAGACACTAACAACACCAGTGGAGTCGCCAGTGCGTTGCCAGCCTGTGTTTGGAAGGAGGGGAGGAGAGGTGGTGAGTATCCGACGCTCTCACTGACCGAATGAAGCGCAATAATGCAAGCACTGTTACTTCACGTCGGTTTCCTGTGAGAGAGTGGTACTACCCCAGGCGACACCCATTCACGCTGACACCACTAATAGTTTCAGCGTGGCTCTACCTACCACCTACAAAGCTGTCTTGTCTATCTAATATTAAAATATTTACCACATATATCGATTTACTCAGTCTACGGGTTATTAAAATAGTTTATATATGAATATTTCTCAACGAGTTAAAAATGTACAATAATGGTGAATACTATTTTTATCTTGGGACGTTTGAAGGCTACTCAGTTAGAAAACGTACATACAAGACATAAAGTAACACCTTTTTTTAAACGTAACTCTTCTTGCAGTCTGGTTTTTGTAATGAAAGCGCTATTTTTACGTTCATATTCATTTCAAAATGAGAAGACGGTTATAATTCTGGATGCTAATTGACCAATTTTGTGGATTTTATACTGATTAATAATTTAATATATATTATTTAATTTAATAACTTTAGATTGTAACAATTTAGACGAAACCAAATCATCTAGATCTACGGTGTGAGATAGAAAACAAAGTAATTTATTTGTTGTTGCAAAATCATCTTCTTCTTACTCTTATCCCACCTAAGTGACCTTACTTACGTAACATGTTTTCCTGTTCCACTCTCCCCTGTCAGATGTCATCTCAGTATTCACACCTTTTATGCACATAACAAGTAATTTATTTGTTGTTGCAAAATCATCTTCTTCTTACTCTTATCCCACCTAAGTGACCTTACTTACGTAACATGTTTTCCTGTTCCACTCTCCCCTGTCAGATGTCATCTCAGTATTCACACCTTTTATGCACATAACAATTTCCACACATTCCATCCATACCGTTTTAGGTCTTCCTTTACTCCTATCCGTCCACCTTCATACTCAAAACTTTTCTAGTTACATGACTTTCATCTCTTCTAATAATATGCCCGTGCTATGCTAACTTATTACTCCTCAACTTCTCTGTCACTGGTGCAATTTTCATACTTCCTCTGACATACTCATTCTTAATCTTATACATTCTTACACTACACATCCATCTTAACATACCCATATCTCTGCCATAATATAATCTTTTCTCATCCGTCTCTTTCGTAGGCCAGCACCCGGATTCATATAACACGTCTGGTCTTATTATAGTTACAGTTGCAAAATCTATTTTTGGTAAAGTTTAAAGAACCCATTTTATTTTATGAATAGAAATATTTACTTCAACACTAATGTATTCATGGCAAGCGACGGAATAGTATAGCAATTTAGATTTACCGTTATACTTCAATCTAATTATATATATATTAGTAGCTACTTTATTAAGGAGATGCTTTTAGTAAAGTAAGCCGTCAAGGCCCGCCGATAATGTCTTGATTAGATAAAGGCCTGAGCTGAGATCCGAAACTCTTTGATAACACGGTGCATTGCAAAATATCGTATGATAGTAACGCGAACTGCTCAGTGTTAATTATCATGAAACAGTTATTTTGTAACGTCAGAATTATTACCATAAATTACGCATTCATGTGACATAATATTTAGTATTAAAAGTTAGGTAAATCCTTAGGTAATAGACCTATATTCTAATTTTCATGTGGTACTTCAACTTTGCCTTGATCTGTCATCAATTGAAGACTTATGGTTGGTTGTAAACCTATATTAGCTGCACGCTCCTGATTCGCACGAGTGTAACTATGAAGAAATGTAGTGAAATAAAACGGTAATAAATAATATTTAAAAAAATCTCCCTACTGTCTTTTATCTCATTAATTTTTAATGGGGACATTTTTTTAGTCCAAGTTTTTCACTTTTCTGTGCGAATTTTCAAATATTTCCTTGTATACAAAACTTGTCCTGAATTACACGCATAAAAAAAGCTTTAGCCAAATAGGTAGTCAGTCTGAAGTAATGCGCCTAAATACATTTCAAAATTAATTTTTATTTGTAAAAAAGATAGGTATAAAGTTCTCAATAGGTTGAGCACTTTTTTATTAATATAATAGCTTTTTTTAATGTTTTACAGCCACGCGGATGACATCGATCTCACTTGATGGTAAGTGTAGGTGTAGCCCACCTTGGATCGCGCTTACTCGCTAGATACCTATTCAAGATATATATCAATATAATTCTTACTGAAACCTAAATACATGTAATATTGTTTAAATTTAATATCTCTTAAGAAAAGAAACTTTATACAGGTTCACATAGCCGAAAATTAGTGATCGTCTAAAATACTATAATACAAATGTTAATGATACTGCCATGATAATGTCTAATAACCGTGGAAGTTGCTAGGAAAGATATTAAACCTAAAGCAGCTAGATTAATTAATCTAATATTTCAGCCTAAAACATACTAAGAAAGTTCATTCCTTACAAAGCGTTCTTTTAGAAGTTCCGTACGACAAAATATCAACGTTCGTTTGTCACGTATTGACTATTTAATCATAAATCATATGTATTACTTGGTTGCGTCATTTTATAAATCTACACTGCAACAGTTACAACTAAGGAATTCCCATAACTCGATAATGAATCGTTTAATAATTCTTACTTAGTAGCAATATTACAGTAGTTTTACGATCTATATCTAATCTAAATAAGCGCCAACTATTCACACTTAACTCTGTATTGTCTTTTTTTTATATCATAGATGGCAAACGAACAGGTGGGTCACCTGATGTTAAGTGATCACCACCATCCATAGACACTAACAACACCAGTGGAGTCGCCAGTGCGTTGCCAGCCTGTGTTTGGAAGGAGGGGAGGAGAGGTGGTGAGTATCCGACGCTCTCACTGACCGAATGAAGCGCAATAATGCAAGCACTGTTACTTCACGTCGGTTTCCTGTGAGAGAGTGGTACTACCCCAGGCGACACCCATTCACGCTGACACCACTAATAGTTTCAGCGTGGCTCTACCTACCACCTACAAAGCTGTCTTGTCTATCTAATATTAAAATATTTACCACATATATCGATTTACTCAGTCTACGGGTTATTAAAATAGTTTATATATGAATATTTCTCAACGAGTTAAAAATGTACAATAATGGTGAATACTATTTTTATCTTGGGACGTTTGAAGGCTACTCAGTTAGAAAACGTACATACAAGACATAAAGTAACACCTTTTTTTAAACGTAACTCTTCTTGCAGTCTGGTTTTTGTAATGAAAGCGCTATTTTTACGTTCATATTCATTTCAAAATGAGAAGACGGTTATAATTCTGGATGCTAATTGACCAATTTTGTGGATTTTATACTGATTAATAATTTAATATATATTATTTAATTTAATAACTTTAGATTGTAACAATTTAGACGAAACCAAATCATCTAGATCTACGGTGTGAGATAGAAAACAAAGTAATTTATTTGTTGTTGCAAAATCATCTTCTTCTTACTCTTATCCCACCTAAGTGACCTTACTTACGTAACATGTTTTCCTGTTCCACTCTCCCCTGTCAGATGTCATCTCAGTATTCACACCTTTTATGCACATAACAATTTCCACACATTCCATCCATACCGTTTTAGGTCTTCCTTTACTCCTATCCGTCCACCTTCATACTCAAAACTTTTCTAGTTACATGACTTTCATCTCTTCTAATAATATGCCCGTGCTATGCTAACTTATTACTCCTCAACTTCTCTGTCACTGGTGCAATTTTCATACTTCCTCTGACATACTCATTCTTAATCTTATACATTCTTACACTACACATCCATCTTAACATACCCATATCTCTGCCATAATATAATCTTTTCTCATCCGTCTCTTTCGTAGGCCAGCACCCGGATTCATATAACACGTCTGGTCTTATTATAGTTACAGTTGCAAAATCTATTTTTGGTAAAGTTTAAAGAACCCATTTTATTTTATGAATAGAAATATTTACTTCAACACTAATGTATTCATGGCAAGCGACGGAATAGTATAGCAATTTAGATTTACCGTTATACTTCAATCTAATTATATATATATTAGTAGCTACTTTATTAAGGAGATGCTTTTAGTAAAGTAATAAAATAACTATATGAGGCGATTGAGATTTTAATAAAAAAAATATTGATGACATATTTTCAAAAAATTACACAGAAGTTAGTATTGTATACCTCTTATTGTTTACATTTACATTCTAGAATACCTAATACATAGGACAAGGATCTAGATTTCCATACACTAATTATGAAAATGAACCCGCATCACACTATCAGCAATGTAATGAAATGATCAATTAACATGTTCGATTTTAAAGCACGCTGTAGCCTGTATGAAACTGTGCCTCTTTTCAATATCGAGAAGGCCGACAACATCTTAGTTATCCTCATTTCTACTACAACTCAATAACAAAATTGTAATTCTATTTTTAAGCAAACACAATAAAATAACTAACAACTTTTGATTAATGTACATCTTTATTATAATTCATTTATGTCTTAATTTATCCAAACTGTTATAAATAGTGTATACGTAATTTATATTGTCGCCACAAAATATATTTATTTTTCTGGTATATTTAAAACAGGTTATCAATTCTAGCCTTTCTAACAACATGCTATATTTTAACTTAACAATATTCATCGAGTCCACTTGTTTGTTTTCACCATAACTACATAATAAACGATGGTATTTACGTAACATTGGAGCAGGTGTGTTTTCTCATTCAATATTCATGAAATATCTAATACATTGGCCGCATTTCTCCAACCGTGTATCCCATGAAAACAACATTCATTAAGATATCAAATGCGATAGAACAAACCAAATTCTTGTTGTATCATACATATCTTAATAATATTTACGCATATACGAATCTAAAGAAAAAACATAATCAACACATATTCACATTATCTTAAATTCTTATCTCAAAACTGGTTTGATTCTATAACTATTTTAATTTTTAAGTAGGTATAATGGATTTATAATCAATTCATCATCCGTACCGAACTAACTGTAAGGAAGAATAAAAAGAAGAATTTATTTACAAACGTAAAATGATGCTGGTTGTAATTCCAATAATAACAGAAGTAAAAATAATGACTAAGGTAGAGTCTCACTAATCTGTCATTTTGAAATCCATGCAGTGTCGGATTGTTGGATTGTATAGAAAAACTGTATAGATATTTTGAAGGTTATATACTGAAAACGCGAGTGCGGAAGCACCAAATGAAGGTAAGGAGGGGTAAGGAAAGCGTGAGCGTAGGGTACAAACTGAAAACGGCGCGCGAAAGCACCAAATGAAGGCAAGCCGGGGTAAGGAAAGCGTGAGCGTAATGTACACACTGAAAACAGTGTGCGGAAATACTAAACGAAGGTAAGGATGGGTAAGGAAAGCGTGAGCGTAGGGTATATACTGAAAATAATGAGCGGAAGCACCAAACGAAGGTAAGGAGGGGTAAGGAAAGCGTGAGCGTAGGGTATATACTGAAAAATCACATCGTTGATGGGTGACGATTTAGGTTATTTTAATGGAGAATGTTATTCCCGACATAAGTATACGACATAGTCATAGGACTAAGATTAGATTGTAGAAATGTAGTAACAGACAAAAATAACTACTAAAACCATTCACCAACAGTGAGACGGCAATGTTTCTTCAAGGATGTTATTGAGTTGGGTCGAAATAGTGCAAAACGACTGTATAAACCTCGAATATTGCAAGATAGTTTTATTGAAAACCTAGCAACAGCCGGCGGTTTCGCTCGCGGTATTTTATACAGTAATTAGTTTCGACTCGTTATTTTATATAATTTCAATTAAATATAAGTGTGTAATTTTTTTCTGAAAGTATTACTGATAATAATAATAGAATACAAATTTTGATATGATATAACTCCCGTGTACTCTATTTTATCAATATCGATTTATATTGAAAAAGATTTAAAAAAAAAGGATATTATTCATATTTCTACAGCCTATCAACTTCGGAATGACTTACTATCCCCCTAAACATTTATTAAACTCTATTACCCATGGTCCCGTACAAGTTGTTGTTATGCAAAAAATATTATCGATTTATTATCTTATTGTATACAAATATGACTCTTCATTTGCGTCAAAATTTTTATAAATGATAACTTTTTTCAAACATACTTGATAGTTATTGTTTTATTGTATCAAATTTAAACGTGTATAATATCAGCTATGTGTTATATTCCTCAAAATCCGTTTTATAGTTTTTGCGACAAAAAGTAACAAGCTTCCATTCATCCTCACAAACTTTTGTTGTTTATAGTATTAACAGAATTTTGACTTTAAAAGCATTATGGATAAATTTAGAGACTTGATAATACAATTTAGAGTACGACAAAGCAATTAATAAAATATAAAAAAAAAAACATTTTTATTATCAACAGATTTTATTTTTACCATCAACAGATTTTCATAACTTTCTATACACGAAAAATATGACATTTCAAAATTTATATTTTGAAAAAAATTGTTGTTAATAAAAAAAAATATTTTTTATTAATTGATTTCTTATACGATTATTAAGAGTATTATTAACAATTCTTATACTCTGTTCATTGCGGAAAATCCGTGGACGCAATTGCATGAGAATGGGTTGAGAAAAAATACATTTTTGTTATTTTTTTTAATTTTAAATATTAATAGATGACTTTTATACCGTATCAATTTTTAAATTTCATATACTTCTAGTGTCAGTTGAAGCAAAATGGAATAATGTTTTTAGAAATTTTTTTGACAATTCTTGTACCCACCCTATCCATTGAAGATATAAGCTTCTCTTGTACCCAATTTAATAAAAATCGCTTAACTCGTGTTAAAGTTAAAACCTCGCATACAAAAGGCAGACATTATTTTAATCACATGTATAAACGGTGGCCTTTATAATAATTATCTGCAACAAAATTTTGGAAATTACATTAAATGTACAGATCTACAGATTTATTATTATAATATGTAGATTGTAATGCAAAAGATTTAATTGATAAATTCTGAACTTTAAACAGGTATTGCATCGATAATCTTATTTTGTAACTAGGCGAAACTTTTACATTACGATAAGGTAATTTAAAACAAAATGTATTATCTCACGTTGTTCTCTCTAGCTATACATGAATATATTATTGAAATTCGTATTAAATCAAAAATGTTTCAATAAGTTTCCGATATTTTAAATAATATAGATTTTGCTTTTGTACATAAAATAGTATATAAGAAAATAAAGCCAAAAATTATTGAATTACATACTTTATGGAAAAAAACTTTTTTCACAAATTACATTGATGTGTATAGTGATGATAAATATTCAATTTTTTTTTAGATAAAACACATGATACCAAGTATTAAATTTAACTATTTTCACGAACCCGAAAAATTATCCTGTATAAAACAAATATTAATAAACAACAAAGATAACCTTAGTTAAAGTTTTATTCTAAAACTTTTTAAGTTTGGGAACGATACTTTTAATCGTAAATCACACCTAGCTTCAATGAACAAAATTCAAGGGGCGCTTTTAAAAAGTTACTTATAATAATATCATTGTATGTATATGACAAATGTACTTTAAATACATTCATATTCATATTATAACATGTCTTCTATAATCTATATTGGCTATTGGTTAATTTAATTATGGAGAATTTTAAAGTTCACATGTGCTACGTTAGAGTATTTTGATACTAAGCATGGTTTATTTTTTCACTTTTAGTTGAGTTATAACAGCATCTGAAGAGAAATTACCCTACAAACCTAAAGAATTTTCTTGTAGTAAGTACCATCGTATGTGGGGAAATCATAAAACGGTGTATTTCTCGGAGTTTGACATTGTCAACGTTGTGGGATCACGTGGTTACTATGCCCATACCCTTTCTACGGGAAAAGGCCTAAGCCCTGCAGCAGATTTCCTACAGGCTAATATGATACCTGGTTGTACCTGGTGTTAAGTATAGTGCAATCCAAAAACAATATATACTCCTAGTTTGCGTAGAAAAGAAGAATTAATAGCACTCTTTGTACATTCAAACTTCATTTCGAACAAAATTTTGTTAGCGATTTTTAAAATTACACCACTCATATACGAAGGTATATGAGGTATATGTATCAACGCACAACCTAAACTACTGGAACTAGAGCCCAGAAAATTTGTAGGCGAGCACTAAGGATTTTTGAACATTTAACCTCTAATGCAGAGGTTCCCAGACTTTATTTCACATAAACCACTTTCAAAATTTAGCAAGATCCGGTGAACCCATACCATATTCCCAAAAATCGAAAAAAAATGTGAAGATTAGATTTAACTATGGAAATTTGCGTTGCGGCTGAGTCTCGATACGTTGCACTGAATATTGAATACGCAAATTTCTAAAAGTAACAGACACTAAAATTCCAACTGATACAGTATATAAGAAAATAAAGCCAAAAATTATTGCATTACATACTTTATGGAAAAAACTTTTTTCAGAAATTACATTGATATGTATAGTGTAAAGTGATGATAAATATTCAGTTTTTTTAGATAAAACACATGATACCAAACAATAAATTTAACTATTTTCACGAATCCGAAAAATTATCCTGTAACCTGTATGTATACAGTGATATTATAAGTAAAAAGTTACTTATAATATCATTGTATGTATATGACAAATGTACTTTAAATACACTCATATTATAACATAAAAATTGTGAAGATTAGATCTATGGAGATTTGCGAACTATGGAAATTTGCGTTGCGGCTGAGTCTCGATACGTTGCACTGAATATTGAATACGCAAATTTCTAAAAGTAACAGTCGCTGAGCTTTTTAAAATATTATCTTCCTACATTGGTAGGTGAAGTCAAGCCAACATTTTAGTCCTTCACTATCGAAAGCAGAAAAAATATCGTGGGCCACTTTACATTAAATGTGAATTGGGTCATTTTTTTGTCGTGCCAACGTAAACCCCTGTCGAGTCTGCCGTGGACCCTTGGGGTTCTACCTGGACCATGCACTAAGGTGATGAAAAAGTGGACCAGTCAGTTACTGATATTATAAGTAAAAAGTTACTTATAATATCATTGTATGTATATGACAAATGTACTTTAAATACACTCATATTATAACATAAAAATTGTGAAGATTAGATCTATGGAGATTTGCGTTGCGGCTGAGTCTCGATACGCTCTGTACTCAATATAGAATATGCAAGTTTTTACAAGTAACAGTCGCTGAGCTTCTTAAAATATTATATGCCCACATTAATAGTTGAAGTCAAACTAACATTTTAGTCCTTCACTATCGAAAGCAGAAAAAATATCGTGGGCCACTTTACATTAAATGTGAATTGGGTCATTTTTTTGTCGTGCCAACGTAAACCCCTGTCGAGTCTGCCGTGGACCCTTGGGGTTCTACCTGGACCATGCACTAAGGTGATGAAAAAGTGGACCAGTCAGTTACTCTTTTATACATTTCTTCTGTACGTGTGTATGTCACTGAACTCCTCCTAAACGGGTGGACCGATTTTGATGAAATTTTGTGTGCGTGTTCCAGTGGATCCGAGAATAGTTTAGATTCACAATTGGACCATATAGGTGGCGCTGCGGTTGAATTTTAGGTTTTTTTATCATCATGGCAGGACTACGTCCGCCCGGCCCGCTAGTAGAAATATAAAATAAAGAGTCGAAAATAATTACCGCACAACGCGTGCGATAGTGTGGGAAATTGCCTAGTATTATATAATATATTGCAAGAACAGATTATCACTTGTTAAAGTTTTCGTAAACCCGCAAACTATATGTAAAACATTGATCAAGCTGCTTGATTTACGAATCATTGTTTATACAATTAAAGTCAAAATAAATTTGAAAACAATTCCACTTCACATGCTATTACTACTGTAAAGGTAACAATAATTCAACGGTACACTGAATGGGCTCACAAGAAAGGAATGTGTACCAAAAGTATTAGGGCACTGAAATCCTTATAATAGAAATATAAATAATATATACTACATGATAGTAAATTGTTCTAATTGTTATCCTTCAGAGTCTCAGACTCGTTCATTTTCATAAGCCACAGTTGAGCAATTAGTCGCATAACTTATAAATACGTAAATCAATTAAAACTGAATACTTTATAGCTACGTGAGTCGTTACTGTGACGTCAATAACGCCTTCTCGTATAAGTGTATATCAAACAGTCAATTATCTTTCTATATCAGTAATATTGACCTTCCTGTACCCGATGTTAAGTTAAAGTTTCAAGAAGTCTAATAATATATAATGAAAATACAGTTTCTTTCAGGCAGAACGTATCGGGATAGAATTATGACGATTTGAAGACGGATCTTTCAGAGATTTATTTATTTATTAAGAACTTCACAGCACAATCATGATATTTTAAAAACATATGAATATAATTACATAGTGCCAATTATGAAGTAATGCGTTTTACATTTCGTATATGAGAGATGATTCTAGTTTACTTATATTTTGGATTGGATTGCCCCTTTGCTTGTGCCAAGTTACAGCTATTAATTTTAATATAAACCCGGCTTACATGGCAATAAGAAGTATTAAAGGGAAATAACATGTGAAAAGTTCAGTCAAGTCAAGAGAAAAGTTGCAATTTTTTAAAGTGCTTACATAAATACGTACAGGTACGAAACATATTTTTCTATAGGAAATTTAACGCTCTATAAAAAAAACTCTCTTATGATTTTTCGCTTAACTTAGCGGTTCAAAAGATATTCGAGGTCTAAGTTCAGGTAATAAATAGTCAATATCGTGAAAAAATATTTCAAAATACTTAAAATAAGAACCACTATAATATATATATAATGAAAATACAGTTCCTTTGAGGCTCAATCATGTCTAAACTTTGAATGTATAGGCATAGGACTATGACCATTCGATGTGGATTTATATAATTATACAGGTGTCCGGTAATGAATGGATAACCTTGAAATGGCTTATAGCAGAACTTATGGCCGTTGATAAAAAAAAAGAAAAAATAATTACGCTAGTTATATAGATATGTTTTTTTTTCTTTAAATTCTACAAATTTTTACCTTATATTACATTCTTGTACACTACCACCACAAATTACTGAATTCCATGGGTTTGTTTGTTTATACACTAACTATCCCAATAGATAAGCAGTAAATAGTACGAGTAGCTATTGTACTTGAAAGAAAAAAAAGAACTAAATTAAATTTTTCATAAAGTTTATAAGCATCTGATGTATAAAAAATTAGTATGCAGCCAAGAGTGGCCAATAATATGAAAAGAATGTCGGTTTTAAGTACATTTTATAATGATATCATTCATCATTGTAGCTTATATAGATAGTCAATTATTATAATCAAAGTAGAAAAGGAGCAAATTTCACTAAATAACAAAATATTTAGTATATGAACATTTTTTACGTTCACCTGCTGGACCACCATCTTACATCTTTAGACCACGTCGTCATTTAAAATCGGATGAAATTGTGGTCAAAACTATAAAGTATACAAAATAAATAATAAATATACATTGAACATAAGGGTTTTAGTATGTTTTGGTCTATACGTTTAGTAATAGATTTTTATATTATAGGTGGCAAACGAACAGACGGGTCACCTGACGCTAAATGATCACCGCCGTCAATAAGCACTAGCAACACCAGGGGAGTGACAAGCGCGTTTCCAGCCTATGTTTGGGGAATGGGGGAGGGGGGAGCGGCGCTCTCACTAACCGAACGGAACGCAACAGTGCGAGCACTGTTACTTCACATCGGTGTTTCTGTGAGAACCCTCTTCTGTGAGAGGGTGGTAGTACCCACGGGCGAACCGACCCACTCATACTGAAATTAGTAACAGCTTCAGCGTGGCTCTACCACCTAAAAATGCAGGTATACGCTGCAGATACTAATGTATATTTATTTTCATTATAATATGCAGAATTTAAATATTACTCCGGATTACGTTATGGTACCCATTTTAAAATGAAGTGCACAAAATTATATAAGCCTTCTTCTATATTCACTGATTGTTACATAATGTACATCCAAAAATTAATAATAACTTACATCCATTAAATTGCTACTGAAGCAAATTTTGAGTAGTATGATTTAACGTATGTTGGACATATTGCGAATTACTTAACAGAGCGATAGCTTCACTACAAGGTCAAGGATGATTAGAACGCGGCGCTCGTCTTGACGTCAGAGTGCAGAAAAACCAGCCATCCTTTTCGCACTAGCGAAAATTTGTCATTGACTTGTGAGAAAAGAAATCTCAGACTGAAAAAAAGATTCAGCCATGTGTTCCCCACCATCCGCATACCGAGACTGAAAATAAATCATTAACAAATTTAGACTCGTATCTGAGCCATACATTCATCATCCGTGACAAGAGCGCGAAGTTAGATATTATTATTACCTCAGTCACTTAGCTGATTAATAATGAAACAAATTTTAGTACCAGCTGGTTTTATCTTGTTATTTTTAGATGAAAATTGAATCACTCATTAACTACAGCGGTTTGCCTGACACTAGTGAATTAGATTTAAGAGGGACTTCTTGTTAAATTTTGTTTATTAAAGTAATTGACTAACATAAATATTAAAACGCAAGATGAAAGATCTTACTTATTTAATTTTTATAATACTTAAATAACTCATTCAAATTTCACATATAAGAGTTACTATACATTTATTCCGAATTATACATAGAATATACACAATTAATACTTTCACCCTGGTACTGCAAACGTACTAGCCGGTGAATGTTCTTTTGGATAAAATTATTTGAAATCTGAGCGAAATTTAGTTATAAACGCATTTTTACATACTTCGACTTTTAACGAACATTAGGTTATTATTAGTTTTTCTTCTAATTTATCCCATTATAAGAAAACCGTTCCGTTTTATACAACCTAAACCGAATGCGTTTTATGTATAATCACTACATATTATAAAACAAAGTCCTCTGCATGTCTGTCTGTCTGTTTGCGATTGTCTGGGGTGTAAGGGGTGTCGAATAACATCATAAGACGAGACACCCAAGCCAACCTCAGCTGCACGTGGTGCACCCTGCTGAATAACGAACGAGGCAATGGCGAAAGCGGGGTGGTAGAGTTTTACAGCCTGACTGGGTCGCAATCACCATGTATATGTATAAAGTGATTCGATTCTGCGGGCCGCGTTTCGGGATCAGCCTGTGCATATCCAGCTTTTTGCAGGCCGGCATGACAGCGACGACCGGCGATGGATAATGTCACTCGGTGGTCGCCATTGTTTTTGGATTGTATTTTGCCGTGCTACAATAAACAAAAAAAACTCAAAACCTATGGAACGGATTT
Organism: Antheraea pernyi; assembly: GCA_015888305.1. Lineage (NCBI taxonomy): Eukaryota > Metazoa > Arthropoda > Insecta > Lepidoptera > Saturniidae > Antheraea > Antheraea pernyi. Next base: position 521,159 of record MU159123.1, on the reverse strand, counting down.
TTATGCTGTTTTCACCAGTAGATAAAGTAATTCATGAGGAAGGTTAAGGTATATAATCTGTCAGTTTTTTTTTATTATCAGGGCGGGACAACATCTGTTGGGCCCGTTAGTCTATATATAAATAGGCAGAAAGAAAACGTTTCAGTACATCAGTCCTCATCAGTTTTCAAACTATTTTCTTTGTTTCTTTTTTGTTTTGTTTAGTAGATACTTATATTCCCATAGACCCTCTACACATGCCTAAACTACTTTAAGCTTGCCTAGCGTTCCCCGTACGGGATGTAAGATAGACGCTAGGTCAGCATTTATAACATTATTAGAATAAGAAATTAGCATAGCAATTTAGAATCGACTCTCGTAGAATATACACGTAGGTTAGGAAGTCTAAAATTGACTATAATAGTTTTTAAGTTATATTATAATCAATGTCTAAAATCGACATAACTATTAAATAAATTGTCTAATATCGACTGTAGTTTTTAAAAAGTCAACCCAAATGCTCCCGAAGTTAACTATATATTGACATGCTTTAGTGCTATCAATACAAACAATTGGAAAATGTTGGATTTTTCCTTAGTATTGAAACTTGCAAAATTGAATGAATTATTGTTAACTTTCGACCACTGGATGAGCACTAGTTTTATTGAACTGACATTCATAGAGAATATATTGCTATACAAAGATTTTTTTTTTTCGAACTGACTACGCTATTGACCAAGCAAGGTCTTAACAGCTTCACCGGACTACTAAGGCGAGCGCTTAAGGCACTCAGCCGATTTTACTTTGACAACTAGCTCAAGGGTGCGCGGCACACCTCGGCTCTGGCTGTTGCCTGATACATGCAATTCGCGACCTATCTGAGCTAACCTAAGCTAAACTAACTATTCATACATATATGAGTTGTTGAAACATATATGTGTACCAAGCATACATACCTCAACAACTCCTATATATATTTCGTATCGGATAATATTCTAAGCTATTTCAGTTTGATAAGGGAAAAAATAAAACCCTTCCACCTGCATGTGTATGCGTGCACGTGTGTGGAGGTGATATGTGTAATGTTGTCGCAGTAATGTAAGATTTTGTGTCACTGTATCGCGCGAGCAGCGTACTCAAGGGCTCCACGCCGAGGGAACGGACCTAGGCTTGAGCTGCTGCCGAGGGGGGCCTAGTCTGGTGTGCGGGAGCGAAATTTACCCCCAGACCACGGCGGCGTGATCTGTGGTTACACGGGCGTGGGCGTGAGCATGCTCTGTTTAGGGAGACAGGCTGGTACTGATCGTTCACTGCCGTTATTTCATCGGGAGGGTCGGTAAAAATATGTCGCGGACGTCTTTTACAACGCGCAGCGTTTGGTACGGGTTCGTATTTTGCGGCGGATACCACTAACGGACTGGGAGAAAGATTTAGTAATCCGCAGAGCTATATTTTCTAAATATAGAAAAAATGGTAATATGGAAAAAAGATATGTGTCTAAAAATAATCTATGTGATACAAAACAACAATCAGTATATTCAAATGCAATATATTCCTTAAACGAAAAAAATATATACAAGTTATATTGGTATAGTAGTGGGTAGTTATTTAGAATAAAAATGACTAAGAATAAACCATGCGATGTTTAAGAAGCTTCATTCAAAAATATCTCGAGAATAATTTTTATCTAAGACCAGAAACCAGAAACGATACATTCGCATGTAATAGTGGATTCAAATATTGTTTTTTTTTTTAATATTTGACACGATCGATCCCGTCGGACGTCATCCTGACCTGATAATAATAAAACTTTGACAAACTATATGTACCTAACCCTTCCTCATGAATTACTTTATCTAATGGTGAAAACCACATGACAGTTCAGTAGTTTTTGAGTTTATCGTGAACAGACAGACATGCAGACGTAGCAGACGACAATTTTATATAATATGTAGTGACATACAATATGTAAATGCAATTCACAACATTAAACTCTCCTAAATAAGGTTACTCTTTCAAGAAAATTAACTAATAAATTAATAAAACTGATGGTGGTACAGCCACGCTGAAGCTATTACTGGTTTCAGCATGAATGGGTCGGCTCGTCCTGGGTAGTACCACCCTCTCATAGAAAACCGACGTGAAGTAACAGTGCTTGCATTGTTGCGTTTCGTTCGGTCAGTGAGAGCGCCGGAGGCCCACCTCCCCTCCCCTCCTGTATCCTCTCCCTCCTCTAACCCTTCCCCCCAAAGGGTGGCAACGCACTTGCGACCCCTCTGGTGTTGTTAGTGTCCATGGACGGTGGTGATCACTTAACATCAGGTGACCCATGTGTTCGTTTGCCACCTAAGATATAAAAAAAAATGGAATTTAATTATCTACGTCTAACTACTTTTCACTTTAAGAAGACCTAATAATTAAACGTTTTTAAAAAGGCTTGATTCCTTAGGTATATATTACAATTTCAATAATGTTGAACCCTTTATTATATGTAATTTGATTACTGAAGCAAAAATAAATTTTCATTCATTAATGCAGTTAAAATCCACGTATATCTTTGATTTTCAAAGAGATAAATAATAATATGGGAAATACCCTTTGTATATAATGTTTTAAACTTATAATTAACATCATCAATGTAAATAATATTAATCTCAAGGTGCAAATTCTTATCAGAGAGCTACCATGCCAACTCGCAGAGATCTAGTTCCATCTAATTATATCTACCTTATCACCTAGTTGACATCGATATCTCGAGTTACGTTAAACAGCCGAGATATTATCAAAGACATGTTAACAAACGGGCTGGCTATCAAAACATTAAGTTATAATGTATGTGTACACATATTTTGTCATACTCATGGCGTCTATGTCCTCTCATTGATATTATAAGGATATATACCTATTGAAAGCAATTGTGAAATATGTACAAAGTACATATGTAAAAACATTTATTGATAATACGATGCTTTGCAAAACAATGATTTCTAAGAAGTAAAAAAAAACGATATTTTCGTCTTGTGAACTTCAATTTCATCTTACCTTCAACTGAATATAAACAGTCGTATTTCGAAGATTAATGCTCTTTTTGTTTTTTTTTTTATATGAAAAAAGATTTTAACATTTTTTTTTAGAAATTTTATTAAAAACAGTACTATTTCTTTCAATCGTTGTAGGAACAATCACTACATATTGTAAAACAAAGTCCATTGCCACGTCTGTCTATCTGTCTGTTCACGATAAACTCAAAAACTACTAAAGGCATTTTCATGCAGTTTTCACCAGTAGATAAGTGATTCAAGAGGAAGGTTTAGATATATAATTTGTGAAGGTTTTTTTTTATATTATCAGGATGGGACAACGTCCGCCGGGCCTACTAGTAATAACATAATAAATAAAATGATTAAATCATGACCCCGAAGCACATTGTGATAAATGTACCATAGTAAATTGAATCGGACAGTTGCTATTAAAGGCCAGCTACATCAGCGATGAACTATTATTAGTGGTTACTTTGTGCAATAATTCTCGACGATTGGCGAGCTCATTTTTCGGCATTAGCTATAATTTTTTGGATCGCATAGTACTTACGGATTAGGTGCTGAAAATTATTTTTACCAAGCTAAAAACTTTCACAAAACAGAACACCCGATAAAATGTATGTACAAATGAATTGATTTGTGATATAATTACATAAGCGTTGCGTGATCCGATTGTGTAAAAGTTAGTTCAAGCTGGTGCTAAGTATGTATCACCCATTTTGGTGTTGATATTTTTACATTCATTAGCAAATAAGGATTCCGTATTTGTTTTATAGTTTGTCTAATATTACTTTACTCGTATTTGAATTGTCCTTCTGGTTTGTTACTTTATTACAGTTGTATTATTGGATAACACTACAAAAAGTACGAATAAAACTTTTAATAACCCAGATTAAGATTAAAAATGCGAATGTAATAGTCTGTCTATTTGTTACTTTTTTACAACTAAAACTGAACAAATAGCAATCATAATTAGTATAAAATTAGTTTGGGACCTGAACAAGAACGTAGACTACTTTTAATGCTAAATATGCTAAAAAATACCCAACCGACGTCACAGAAAATGCTAATACCTACTATTTTGCAGCAGTTTTTATTGAAGGCGCGCTCTGATGCAAACGCAGGTGCAGGCTTTCCCGCGTGTAATTATAAATTTTCTCATAACATGTAATCTATTTATTAGCTTTGTGTTAGAAGTTTAGCCGTACATATAAATAACAACCATAATAATCCAACGTCCCATGACATCGGTCATCGACATTTCATTCATGTCGCGTCGGCGTTAAATTGTTTATCTTATCTATGGCTTCCCTACATTTGTTAAATAGGTCCAGTACAACGTTATCAGTTGTTCAAAGGATAAAAAATCAGATATACTTCATAATTATTGTTAAAATTGCATGAGTAATATTTTGTAACGTATTAAAAAAATATTGATAAACTTTGACTTGTACCCTACTTCGTTGTATAAATGACCCGTAAAAGGCTAAGAGACTTTTTGTACGTTCCTGGTTAATTTTATACGCATAATTTATACATATACATAAAACTAAAGTGTCTGTTTTTTGTCCAGACTCATGAACTAGTCCAGTTGAACCGATTTACACGAGATATTTAACATTTAAGACAAAGAAGTCTAGACGTAACATCATCATGTTATTCTATAGGAACTAATCAGTAATTAGAAAATGTAGTACAAAAGCTCTATGAGTGTTAATCAGTACTGACATTATCATCATTTTCTTACCATTATCCCACTTAAACAGGGCCCGGACAACATGTTTTTCCTCTTACAGTATCCCCGGTCGGAAATCATCTCAGTATCCGCACCTTTTATACACATATTATTTTTCAGACAATTTCTCCATACCTTTTTCGATCATACCTTCATACTTTAGTTTCTGGATGGTCGACAGTTTGGTTTCACAAAATCGAAATCTACTACTGACGCTGGTGCAACGCTCATAAATCATATATTGGGAGCCTGGGAGGTATCGCAGGATGCAATTGGTGTGTTCTGTGATTTGTCTAAGGCCTTCGATTGCGTTGATCATAGTACGCTTATACTTAAATTAAAACACTATGGTATTTGTGGATCTTCTCTCTACCTTCTAGTATCTTATTTAAAAGACCGCTGTCAGAAAGTTAACATACATGGGGTAACCTCTGCGGGATCGATCGCTAGAATTGGTGTCCCGCAGGGCTCCATTTTAGGGCCGTTTTTGTTCTTAATATACATAAACGATCTACCGCTAGTGGTTAATAACTCTGCTGACATGGTTATTTTTGATGACGATACTTCTCTAATATTTAAAGTGAAAAGGATAGATTCAGAGGTTGGGCATCTGAATAATACTTTAAGTGAAATTTGTAATTGGTTTGCGTTAAATAACCTATTGCTAAATGCAGATAAAACGAAATGTATAAGATTTACTTTACCAAAAGTTAGACAGGTTGATAGTAGAATCAAGATCGAAGGGAATTTAGTAGGGTTAGTTGACAATACTGTATTCTTGGGAATTACATTAGATTCTAAATTACAATGGGGCCCTCACATTAAAAAACTGGCGAGTAGATTAAGTTCCGCTGCATTCGCAATACGTAAGATTCGCCAGCTTACAGATATTGCCACTGCTAGGTTAGTTTACTTCGCTTACTTCCATAGCTTAATGTCTTATGGCATTCTGCTATGGGGTACGGCTGCTGAGGTAGACACGATATTTTTATTACAAAAACGGGCAGTTCGGGCAATATATAATATGGGACCTCGCGAATCATTAAAAACGAAATTCCAGGAATTCGGTATCTTAACTCTGCCCTCCCAATACATTCTTGATAATTTAATATATGTCCGGAAAAACTTTGAAAAACTGAATTTAGTAAAAGACCAGCATAATCTAAATACTAGAAACTGTAATAAACTGGTGGTCCCATGTTTCAGACTTAGCAAAACCAGTAATAGTTTTTTAGGTAATAGTGTTAGGTTCTACAATAAAGTCCCAAAGCATGTTACCGATTTGCCGGACTGTAAATTTAAGCGTCATGTCAAACGGGTTTTAGTTTCAAAAGGATATTATAGAGTGGATCAGTATGTGAATGATAGTGATGTCTGGAATTGACTCCTCTCTGTGCATCCACTAAAAGCATTGTATAATGTATTGGAAATATATGTTTAAAAAATGTACCCGATCGAGTTTCTTACCGGTTCTTCTCGATGACTGGGTTGTTTTCCGAACCGGTAGTAGTCTTTGACGTTCATAAGTGCCTTATTAGGGCCTAAACTTAATAAAGTATTTTTGATTTGATACTTAAAACTTTTCTACTGACACGCCTATACCATACCCATTATTTCTCAACTTCTGTCACTGGTACTATTTTCAAATTTCCTCTGATATACTCATTCTTAATCTTATCCATTCTAGTTACACCACAAATCCATATTAACATTAGCAACTCTGCCACATATAATCTTCTCTCATCCGTCTCTTTCGTAGCCCAGCACCCAAATCCATACAGCATGACTGGTCTTATAATAGTTTTAAGACCAACAATTATGATTAATAATAAATCAGCCACAGAATATCCTATGTAATGGTAAAACAATTTTCAGGAGAAAAAAAGTGTGTGTGTACTTATGTACACGCGTTAAAAGTTGTTATAATTTGGCGTAACACGAAAAATCTTTTGAAAAATTTTATCTTTCGCCTTATTCTACATTTGTAGAAAAAACGACACAAAAAATAGAAAAGGTTGATTATAGCTATTATAATTATATTATAATGAATATGATTATAACTTGAGGATGTCGGTTTTGCGTGACGGTGTGCGCGCGCATCGTAAAAATTTACTCTCATCATTTTTCCCTAACACCCCAAAGGAAGTATAACTTCAAAAGTCTATTATAAATACAAGTATAATTCATTTGTCTTGAATTCTTCATTAAGAAATCAACATCAGTTATGTGTTATTATTCAATCTTATTGTTTTATAGAAAACGGTACTGAACAATAATAATTATGAATAACAAAATATTTAATTATGTGAAGCATGTTACAAAACAAACTAATTTCTTAAATGCGTAACAAAAACACTATTAACATGTCAATGACCAAAATTCATCAGCTGAGCCGCGATACGAGAATTAATCTCTCCGCCTAGCCTGTCATACAGTAGTCGCGTGCGCAGTACCGCACATACATTCTGTATCTTCTCTCGACCTTCTAGTATCTTATTTAAAAGACCGCTGTCAGAAAGTTAACATACATGGGGTAACCTCTGCGGGATCGATCGCTAGAATTGGTGTCCCGCAGGGCTCTATTTTAGGGCCGTTTTTGTTCTTAATATACATAAACGATCTACCGCTAGTGGTTAATAACTCTGCTGACATGGTGCTTTTTGCAGACGATACTTCTCTAATATTTAAAGTGAAAAGGATAGATTCAGAGGTCGGGCATCTGAATAATACTTTAAGTGAAATTTGTCATTGGTTTGCGTTAAATAACCTATTGCTAAATGCAGATAAAACGAAATGTATAAGATTTACATTACCCAATGTTAGACAGGTTGATAGTAGAATCAAGATCGAAGGGAATTTAGTAGGGTTAGTTGACAATACTGTATTCTTGGGAATTACATTAGATTCTAAATTACAATGGGGCCCTCACATTAAAAAACTGGCGAGCAGATTAAGTTCCGCTGCATTCGCAATACGTAAGATTCGCCAGCTTACAGATATTGCCACTGCTAGGTTAGTCTACTTCGCTTACTTCCATAGCTTAATGTCTTATGGCATTCTGCTATGGGGTACGGCTGCTGAGGTAGACACGATATTTTTATTACAAAAACGGGCAGTTCGGGCAATATATAATATGGGACCTCGCGAATCATTAAAAACGAAATTCCAGGAATTCGGTATCTTAACTCTGCCCTCCCAATACATTCTTGATAATTTAATATATGTCCGGAAAAACTTTGAAAAACTGAATTTAGCAAAACACCAGCATAATCTAAATACTAGAAACTGTAATAAACTGGTGGTCCCATGTTTCAGACTTAGCAAAACCAGTAATAGTTTTTTAGGTAATAGTGTTAGGTTCTACAATAAAGTCCCAAAGCATGTTACCGATTTGCCGGACTGTAAATTTAAGCGCCACGTCAAACGGGTTTTAGTTTCAAAAGGATATTATAGAGTGGATCAGTATGTGAATGATAGTGATGTCTGGAATTGACTCCTCTCTGTGCATCCACTAAAAGCATTGTATAATGTATTGGAAATATATGTTTAAAAAATGTACCCGATCGAGTTTCTTACCGGTTCTTCTCGATGACTGGGTTGTTTTCCGAACCGGTAGTAGTCTTTGACGTTCATAAGTGCCTTATTAGGGCCTAAACTTAATAAAGTATTTTTGATTTGATACTTAAAACTTTTCTACTGACACGCCTATACCATACCCATTATTTCTCAACTTCTGTCACTGGTACTATTTTCAAATTTCCTCTGATATACTCATTCTTAATCTTATCCATTCTAGTTACACCACAAATCCATATTAACATTAGCAACTCTGCCACATATAATCTTCTCTCATCCGTCTCTTTCGTAGCCCAGCACCCAAATCCATACAGCATGACTGGTCTTATAATAGTTTTAAGACCAACAATTATGATTAATAATAAATCAGCCACAGAATATCCTATGTAATGGTAAAACAATTTTCAGGAGAAAAAAAGTGTGTGTGTACTTATGTACACGCGTTAAAAGTTGTTATAATTTGGCGTAACACGAAAAATCTTTTGAAAAATTTTATCTTTCGCCTTATTCTACATTTGTAGAAAAAACGACACAAAAAATAGAAAAGGTTGATTATAGCTATTATAATTATATTATAATGAATATGATTATATCTTGAGGATGTCGGTTTTGCGTGACGGTGTGCGCGCGCATCGTAAAAATTTACTCTCATCATTTTTCCCTAACACCCCAAAGGAAGTATAACTTCAAAAGTCTATTATAAATACAAGTATAATTCATTTGTCTTGAATTCTTCATTAAGAAATCAACATCAGTTATGTGTTATTATTCAATCTTATTGTTTTATAGAAAACGGTACTGAACAATAATAATTATGAATAACAAAATATTTAATTATGTGAAGCATGTTACAAAACAAACTAATTTCTTAAATGCGTAACAAAAACACTATTAACATGTCAATGACCAAAATTCATCAGCTGAGCCGCGATACGAGAATTAATCTCTCCGCCTAGCCTGTCATACAGTAGTCGCGTGCGCAGTACCGCACATACATTCTGTAAACAGAACAGAGTGCACGGGTGCCGTTTCTGACCTCACGGTATCGTCGGCGCAATGATAACTCCAAGATTATCGCAGCACAATGATAACACTACAACAACACGTCGATCGATTATTCCAAATACATACAATTTCTCTCATACATACAATTGATATTAAATACTTGTTATTAAGATATACGGTCTATGCAATGAATTCTATAATTTGATGACGTTGAATGTTCTATGCTTTTATCATCTTTCATATAATACTAGCTGATATTCTTAACAATATATTTTACGTACAGATGAAAAAACAGTGCAATCCAAAAACGGAGACAACCACCGAGAAATCTACAAGCCATCGTCAGTCAACACTGTCTTGTCGGTCTGTAAGCTAGATATACATACATGGTGTAGTCCGGTGAAGCTGTTAAGACCTTGCTTGGTCAATAGCGTAGTCAGATCGAAAAAAAAAAAAACATACATGGTTGAACCTGTAAACGCACCAAACTAAAGAGAGGCACTGCGCCGTCACACAAAGCCCGTGTTTTTCACCGTGTCTAGTTCTCGCGATTCAGTGGGGTAGCTTCAAGCTTTGCAAAAAACCAAAAGGGTGTGTGTAATCTTAAAATATATGCACTCTTTTGGTGGAAAGTCGTAAATAACTTTAGTGATACATGCTTTTCCATTTGATTTCTTATTTTCTTTTTGAAAATAATTCCTGGGACAGATTTTAGTTTTCTATTGCTACAGAATGTTATAATGTGTTGCGGTCCAAATATTGGCATACGGCAAATAAATCGTTACCTCTATATTTGTTTTTACATCGTCATTACTTTGTATTATTGTACAAGCTATTATATTTAGTATGCATTAAGAGCTAGAATTGCGTGATAGAAAATTATAAATAATTTTATAATCAGGGTTATGCTTATTTCATAATGCAAATATTATTTTTTTATCGTAAATTATATGTAGCTATTAAAAAAAACTAACAAAAATGTATAAAGGGTATCCTGTATCCATAATCCACATGATTTAGTGTTGTATATATGGCGTCTTTTTTTTTGAGCTGACTACGCTATTGACTTAGCAAGTTCTTAACAGCTTCACCGGACTACTAAGGCGAGCGCTTAAGACACTCAGGCGATTTTATTTTGACAACTAGCTCAGGGGTGCGCGGCACACCTCGGCTTGGGCTGTTGCCTGTTTCATGCAATTCGCGACCTATCTGAGCTAACCTAAGCTTAGCTACATATTCATACTTATATGAGTTATTGAAACATATACGTGTACCAAGCATACATACCTCAACAACTCTTATATGTATATTGTGTCGGATCATTTTTCTAAACTGTTTCAGTTCAACAAGGGAAAAACAAAAATAAAAACCCTTCCACTTTCATGTTTTTCTAGTAATTGTACATTATATATATTAACATAATTAAAAAAAACATTACGTATTTACACATTTAAACTTCAAACCATAATCCAATCTGTAATCTATCTAAGACTGTAAAAATTAGACCTATTTTCAAACATAATGTTTATATTCCAAAGAAGTAGTTATAGTTTGACAAATAGAAGCCATAATAACAAATATATTATCATGGAACTAGAACGATAAATACGTTGCAAACTCTAGGTAAAGTAAATTCCCTCGAAACATTTGTGTGGGTCGACAATCTAATGCATACTTATTTCCAATTATATTCGTTATTTACTCAAAGCATCACACATGACGTACTTTGTACAACCGGGTAGGTAAATTATTGGGGGAGTCAAGGATATACGTAATTATCTATTTATCTGGCATCGTTATTAATCTCGGAAAAAAAACTATCGGATGATATCGACCGTCTTTCATTTGTAGTGATATTCCTCACTAAATAACTAACAGGGATTCTGGCATAGTGGACGATTGGCGGCATCGTAATCATACACTTTTGGAATAAAATGTATGCAGAACTACTACTGAAAATGATTCTGTAATTGGTCAGCTACAATGTTATACGAGAGCTTATCTACATTCCTTCTGGATATTCTGATACGATACTGAAACGATACGAACGTCACTAGTTATTTATTGAGCATATGATTTTAATTGGAACATCTCTACTATAATAAATACGAGCAATCGTCTAAGCATTTTTTAACGGAATTCGGCAAAATAACTGTATTTCAAATGATATTTTGGCCGCTCTGAATATAGCTTTAAGTTCGGGCTTGCACATAATACAGTCAAGAGGTTAATACACAACAAAGTTACAATATTATTATAGAAATTTAAAATTGACATTTATTTGTAATTAAACTATATCCGTTTTAGACACATATAAAACTAGCTACTGAACGCGACTTCGTCCGCTTTGGGCTTTGGGCTAACGCTAACTTTAACTCGCAACTTTGTTTACGTCGAAGGTGAAATGATTTTTAAATAATAAGTACGTTAACACCGATTTTGAAACATTCTTCATTGGTGTTCCGCTCCTATTGGTCTTAGCGTGACGATATATAACCTATAACCTTCCTCGACAAATGAGCTATATAATACTGAAATAATTTTTCAAAGCGTACCATTAGTTCTTGAGATTATCGCGTTCAAGCGAACAAACTCTTCAGTTTTATAATATCTATTAATATAGGTAATACCTATATATAGTATAGATAGTATTTATATCTAAATTTGTATTCTGAGCATCTATGCTCAAAGCAAAATTCCATACAAGGTATCATCAGTAGTAACCCTGTGCATGTCGGGCTAGTGGTACTTGGGTTTCGAAAATAATTCCTTTTAAGTGAAGTGTAACCTACGTGCATTATATATTATGCGTACGTAATAAAATAGGATTTTATAATAGTCCCATATGATATAAACCAGGGATTCCCAAACTTTTTCAGTCCGCAGCGCACTTACAAATTCGGTAATGATAATCATGGCGCCCTAACCTAACTCGCTAGTCGAAATAGATAGTTTATTTACATAGGCAAATATATTAAAATATCCACAGCATGTATTTGTAAGTGCTGGGAATTTAATGGTTTACGCTGTACCTATGAATAACTAAGCTAAGCTATCGGAGCAAGGTTTAGAGAAGTGTTTCACGGCGCCCCCCTTTCCTTTGTACGGATTACCAGGGCGTCGAGCCAACACTTTGGGAACCCCTGATATAAACACTTGACTAAGTACCTACACGATTGTTGAATTAACTAATATGACAAAAAAAAATGTGATAATGACTCGAATCAATCTATGCCCAACACCTTAAACAGAGATTGACGTAAAAAATATTCAGTTGTGAAATCATATTGTTTAAGCTATTTTCTGTTCTAAGTATAAAAGTAAACGTATTCTAAGCTTGTATTTCTCTATGAAAAAACAAAGAACACGTCTGTTTTATGTACGTACTTATTATCAGCCGTAATGGCATCTGTTTACTTAAAAAATAATATTTTTTTAAAGTTTAATGTAGTTATGGTAGAATATGAAAATGTTGCGCGTTTCAGTGAAAACCTAATATATCTGCAGTCCGGTGAAGCCGTTAAGACCTTCAGGTCAATTACGTAGTGAGTACGAGATAAAAATAACCTAATATACCTTCAACTAGAAAATGTATAACTTTAGTCATAAGCACCTTTATGTTTTGTTAATACCGACTGAAAACTTAGGGTTAGCATATAACATCTTGGACCATATCGTCGCTTAAAAGGAGAGATAACGAACAAACGAACAACTTAACAAGTTAAAAGTATAATTGAAATATTATAATAAAAAAATGACAGATGTGATCGTTAAAAAATATCACTCATTTCATACATGCCCCAAAGATTATAAAACAGAATTCGAATGACCGCGAATCGCGCGTGAGACGGTTCTAGATCTCCAAAGCATTCCTTTGAAGTAAATATATTAATAATATTGATCCATATAAACGTGCTGAATAAATAAATTACTTATTTCAAAGGTATCACAGTTTATAATTAAACTGTTTGTTTATTCATGGGTCTGGAAGGAAGGAAAGCATAAGATCAATGAAAATTTAAATTCAACCGATTTTTAGGTTAAATTTAATAGGATTTAGCATAAATGATGGGGAACATAATACGAGTCTCAATCTCATTTTAATTTCAGAGATAATGTGATCTTAGAAGTGGCACGGAAGTGCCAAATTAAAAAAAAAATGTTTTGTAAGTAATATATTGATTTTATGTTGATACAGCATTTTCTAATAATATCAGTATTGTTAACAATTCTCAAGACGAAAATTTGTCTCCTAGTACCAACTTGTCCTCACAAGTGTTCTGCCGTTTCTAGTACCGGATCTTGTGAGCCAGTCTGTATAAACATGTTACCTTTGTCAGCAACATTCTCAATTAACATAAAAAGAGAATGTGGTCAAACTCTAGACCTACTAAGATTATTAAAAAATAATAATATGAGACAGCAACAAGATGTCATAGAATTAATAAAGTGATTGCTAATGGTTTTACTTTAATTTATTTACGACATCAGTCCTCGCCAAAAAAAAATATTGCACTAAATATAGATGTACAGAACATAAATTTTAGTATAAATGTTATGCATACTATATATATAACATCAAGACAAGGATAAACAAATGCCAATTTAAGATTCTTTAATAGTTTAATTTTGTTTTGTATTAAGATCTTGACTATATTATGTGGAACTCTAAATTGAGGGTTATACTCAGAGTTGCCAGAAAGATTCATAATACATTGACAAGGACTATAGAGTATATTTATATAAGTATTATAAATATAATATCTACTTATAAATCACCTAAATACAATACAGAATGAGTATTTTCTTAATTTCACATAAGTAGTTTGAATTCAAATTTTGTCAGTGACACAATAATTATAATGATAAAATAAATCTTTTATATGTCATATAAATTAATTTTATGTTATTAACTAGCGGGCCCGGTAGACCTTGTCCCGCTTTGAATATAAAAAAAAATCCTTGACAAATTATATACTAAAACCTTCCTCAAGAATCAGTTTATCCACTGGTGAAAACGGCTTGGTAATCCGCTCAGTAGTTTTTGAGTTTACCGCGAACAGACAGACAGACAGACGCAGTAGGGCACTTTGTTTTATACTATGTAATGATTGTTTATAATTTATTGTTGTTATAATTTTCATAATATAATAGTGATTTCATAGTCCATGCCAACCTAATCAGTTTCAATTCATAGAATTGCTTCTGTCAGCAGGGATGCTACTAATCAATATTATGAAATATATTTTAGCTTTGTAACAGATAGCTCTTATCAACGGGAAGTTAAAAATACATTGTCATAGTAAATATAATGTTATTTAAATTATTGAAAAACGGTTCCTAAATCGAAGAAACAAAAATGTGTAGGTACTATAAATGGAAATTGCTTATAAAAACAAAATTTGTTGCGAGAGCTATTGATTATCAACAATAAAATTTGTACTATTATTGGAAAACAATGAAAAAAAAGAGGTAAAAATATTACTGGGAATATTAACAAACCTTAATGTAAGGATATTTAAGATAATAATAAAATGGGATGTTATGGTTTGAATGTTCTTACATGAAATATGTTTGTACAGTTTTTTGCCATTGAAATAGTAAGGCATACAGTTATTAACAACAGTGAATAATGTAAAACAGAGAAACTAAATTTCAATCTACTCATTCACATTAACTGTAGAGCATTCTGATCATCTTTCAAAACATTGCCGCTGTACATGACTTTCTTCTCACAAACTCATGTAATCATTCAATCAGTATACTATGATTAATGATGTACATTGCCACACTTAAGTAATTGAATCATATAAATAAAATAAGCTTTATATTATATAACAATAATATGGTCTGTAACTTAGACCGCAAATTATACAATATGTAATGTAAATTAAAATATATTAAAGATAATCAAGTAACAGATAATATATACACGTGTAGGTTATATATAAATAAACCAGCATCTATTTGTAATGTTCTAATTTCAAAATAAGCGCTGAAAAATAAAATATTGTTATATACCCGA
Source organism: Antheraea pernyi (assembly GCA_015888305.1). Lineage (NCBI taxonomy): Eukaryota > Metazoa > Arthropoda > Insecta > Lepidoptera > Saturniidae > Antheraea > Antheraea pernyi. Next base: position 505,798 of record MU159123.1, on the reverse strand, counting down.
CCTTACCTCTCGCACCGTTGCTGTGGGTCACAGGCACCCCGCTCGCATGTATCGGTCTCCCGTCGGCAGTACATTTTAACAACATGTTTCTATCACACAAACACTATTACGTTCCATCTAACATTTCAAATATAAAATATATCCAAAAATCAAAACACGCAACTGTGTGTAAGTAGGTATAGTTATTTTTTCTTTGGCGCCAACTGATTGGCTGTTACACGTGACGTCAAACTCAAATTGAAACCACTTTAGTGATCAGAAAGAAACTTCTATGCATATACGTCTTTAGTTTAATTAGAGTAAATAGTCATCCGTTCACATAACACCAATATCACACTACAATATTTTTGTGAAATACTCAATTATTAACCACACTTTCGTAACTCCAGAAGTGTACTGAACACGACAAGCTAAATGTAAAGTGAAAACTATCGTGTTTTGATTCATAGAAGTTGTCAAGTTAAAATAATATAGGTACCTAATGAAAAAATGAATGAAACAACTATGAAGTTAGCCGTGTTGGTAATTGTCAGATTGTAGCTATCGCTATTTAGATACATATTCTGTGGCTATCACTGGTGCAAGCAGATTTTTGTCTCTGGTAGGCAGTTGGGCAGACACCAGAGACAAATAAATATGATAATCAGAATCTTTGCCATATGTTCAGAAACACAAAAGCGGATTGAGAAATATATTTTTGGGGCGTGTACATATATATGTGATAAATTAAACACCAACTTACAATCGAGACTTTTAATAATGGACTTGTCTGTCGAGGAAAAATATACATTCGTTTGTCACATCGAATAAGTCATCTTTCCAAAAAGCCAGTGTGCATAGAAACTTTTAAATGGCCAGTTCGCTACAATATCAAACATTATAAATGTTGCGCATCTAATAATTGTTGCACACCAAAACATACGCAGCGTGCAGTAATAAATCAAGTAAAGGAAACTAATGAACCAAGGCTTACTAGTATAATACATATGTATTCATTTTCGTCTCTGATTTAAACGTGAAAGAGGTTTTATTCGGTTGATACAGAGCTTGTCGTTGGTGGGCAGTGTTACCTATGAACGGTAGAGGTAAGGAGAACCATCTCACTGAAAGGCAGCAATTAAGATGGCCCCACAATAGCAAGGGGAAAGTATTTAAAAAAGCGCCACAAATAATTAGAGTAGGATACTAGATTAAAGTAGGAAAGAAAGGCTTCCTCTTTGTCACCGCGCATAATTAATAAATAAAGTTCATTAATAATGAAATTAAAAAAATAATAGTTGATATTGTAATATAATAAATCGTAATACCAATTACATGCCACTACATATATATACAATTACAATTACAATGCCATTACAAGTTAAAAGAAGATTACGGATATTTTATAATTAAATAAAACAGTCCTTTATTAATTAAATTCTTAAATTTTTTCAACCCAGCACACTTCACTTCGTTTATAACAGCTAAATTCATATGATTTCGTTTTCCTACACTAGCGCTATTTTGACGAGTGTTCGAACCATAATTTGCTGTAAATACAGGTGGACATTTCTTCAACTGATCCCCCATACTAGATGGTTCTCTTTTTTATTTCGAACTGACTACGCTATTGGCCTTTCTGGAGGCCTCTACAGCTTCACCGGACTACTAAGGCGTGCGCTTAGGCCACTCAGCTGATTTTATTTGGGCAACTAGCTCAAGGGTGCGCAGCACACCTCGGCTTGGGCTGTTGCTGTTACCTCGGATCTGACCTAGATGGTTCTCCTTACCTCTACCTTCTATAGCGTTAACAAACTGAAACAAAGCAGCAGTTCTGCCAACAATGTAAAATTATTGTAGATGGATCACAATTGTCATACTTACTTATTAAAATAATGTGTATAATAAATAACTCCGATTACATTCCTTAATTTTAAAGTACATGAAATTGTTATTTTTGCATTATATTTATAGTTTATCACTTGTAAACTATATAGGTATGTATCCTTTTTTTAATAAGAATCCTTTTTAAATACTTTTCACTTACGGTATAGACCTGTTAAAACAAGCATTCGTCATTTACACGAATTTATATATATTGAGATTTAGATATTATGATCTTACGGTAACACAAATGCCATGATTTTAATCTAAGTATACACACTACACCCACGTTAGTGGGAGAATATTTGTGTCGAGTTGCTACACAAAAAGTTACTTGTCGGGATTCAGTGACGTATGCGCAAATACTCTATTTAGTTATATTTTTATACAAACTTTGTTTTAATTATCAAAGCACCAACAACAAACAAAGTTCAATACATATTTATAATTATCTCCAATCATTTTGACCGCTTTTACATATTTATAATTATCTCCAATCATTTTGACCGCTTTGTATATTATATATAAATATGTATTTTGTTATATGTATTAACATAAAAACAACTTATGGATAAGTAAATGCGGGCTTTAGATTATACTTTAAATTTGTTTTGTATTAAACTCGTTGACTATTTTTAGTTGACATTAAGTTGGTAATAATGAATGTACTGATTTGATAATGGTAACCTTTGCTGAATTCTAGTGATCATATTAGTTGACTTTTTTTCGAACGAACTGACTAAACGTTATCATTTTTGTAATTTCACAGAGTATACTGTATATATCGTTTTACGTATGTTGTCTGTGCAAGTCACTCCGGCGTTCTACCATATTTGTTTTGGTCGCGCCATTTTGAGAATTTTGGTAGCGACGCTGTTGAATTTATCGTATAATATCAAATTAATATTATTTAGAGAATGGGTAAAAAAGATAAAAAGACTGAAACGAGCGACGGGTCAAGTGATGAAGAATTTGTTGTCGAGAAAGTTCTTGATAAACGTACAGTGAAAGGAAAGGTAATTGGCATAAAATTGTACTCGCACAAAGCACAAATTTCGTCTAACCTTTAGTTGGGCTTGTGCCGGTTTTTATTAGTATGATACGGCGTTTATGTTTTACATTAACTCATTTAAGATGTAAAGTATATTGCTCTAGTGTTAGAAATTCAATAATTTTTAAGTAACCTGTGTCTATTGTTTTACGAGAATTGGAATAGTAGAGAATAACGCTACGTGTGACACCAAAAGTTCCCGCCAATACTTTCATATAGTTGCTTCAAGTGGGTTTATCTATCATAACAAGAGTAGATTCTTAATACTGAATAAATAATAATATCCTTATATCTATAACGTTTGATCGGTACATCACACGGACCCTCAGCGTGTTTGATTCACAATATCCTTCTGCATAGTAAACAATGTTATTTGTATGGTCTAAAAATGTTTCCCTAAACCTTTATGCAGAGTTTACATTGTTACTCATTATGAAGGGAGTTATATGCCATTTGTCTAGTTGGCCTCTAATCTAGTTACATTTATAAAATGTCTATTACATATACTCATTTCCAACCAATTTGGTATAGAGGTATAATGAAGTTGGCTTACTGACTGCAAATTTCTGATACCACAATATGTGATATGTTAGGTCTTAACTAACTTAAGCTTATTAATGCAGCTAATTTAAGTTTTAATTTTTTGAATGGCGATATTTTCATCTAATTGTAAGTCTTCTTTCCAACTTAATCTTTGCTTTGAATAGTTCCCATCTATTAAGAACTATTCAATTTTATTATATGCATAAATTAATGGTAGTAAGTATGCATATTTGGTTTCCTAAAATTTCATACATACATATTTTTGGCAAGTCTATTAAAGCTTATTTAATTAAAAAATGCAGTTAATTGTTGTTGTACATGCATTTTTTAAAGACATTCATCTGCTAAAATGATTACAAGTCTCTCTTGCAAAATAGTTTTTGTCTGAATCAGTGTACTTTTAACATATTGTATTGTCTGTGTTTCCAAAGCTTGTATATTCTTAGTAAATATTGCAATACTTAGTAACATGATGCAATTGTATTCTTAAATTATTGTAACAATCTTTCTTATTTAACTGGTATTTAAATTATTCTTTAAGAATTGTTGCTTTTTATAATCAGGTAAAATTTGTGCTTCCAGATACAATATTTATTGAAATGGAAAGGTTACAAGGAAGAAGAGAGTACATGGGAACCTGTGGAGAATCTCGACTGTGAAGAACTCATTAAAACATTTGAAGATAATAGAAAAGAAAAAGAGGTATGTTTTAAAGTTGTATGTAGCATTACTTATTTATCAGTATTACTAAGAGCCTATTAATAATGTACAAAAATTATAAACATTGTTGTCTACCAGCATAATGTGACAGTTCTAAATATTTTGCATTAATAGTTATAGACATTTATAAGATGAATCACTACATATTCCTCAGCTATGTCTGTCTGTTTGTGATAAACTCAAAAACGCCTGAATGGATTTTCATGAGTTGGATACTCCAGTAGAGAAAGTGATTTACGGGGAAGGTTTAGGTATATAATTTGTCAAGGTTTTTTTTTACCAGGACGGGACAATGTCCACTGGGCCCGCAGTTATTCATAAATTCTTATTGATATCTTGTATTTATCCTGGACTTTATGTGAAAGATACTATAAATTATTCTCTATCTATATGTAATTAAATATGAATATGAATAACATAAAATTGTCAGCTAATTCACAATTAATAATAATTACAGAAAACAAAGAAACCTGAAGACCGTGGTAAAAAACGTGTGAGAGAGTCGAGTGAGGAAACCAGTACAGGTAGAAAAGGGCGTGCCACCAGTGTATCATCAATGGAAGAACAGAAAGAGAGCAAGCGAGAACGTAAAGATGAAAAATCCAAGTCCGGCTTTGACCGTGGCTTGAAGGCAGAAAAAATTATAGGTATATTTATTCGTCCCACTCCCAATATTCTCCTATGGAAATATTCTGAGTCTTTCTGGTGATTTTTTGAATTCTTGAAACATATTAAATTATCAAAACAAAACTTGATAGAAACTATTAAATTCCCAGGTGCATCTGATGCTACAGGTGAACTTATGTTTTTGGTGAAATGGACTGACTCTGATGAAGCAGAATTGGTGCCGGCTAAGGTAGCCAATGTTAAATGTCCACAGCAGGTAAGATTCATTTGTTATGTATAAAACCTATGTTATTATGTAGATAATACTTCACTTCACTGTATTTATTAGTTATCTTGTTATATCAATCCAAAATGACAATTTCTAGTGTCTATTTAAAGCCATTGTAAGTGGTTGCACATAAAATCAGTTCCATGTGTGCGTGGTACTTCTACTTTACTAAATATAGCGCATACATAAATATACAAGTCACTTTACAGGCAATTTGGAAACAAAGTTCTCTGTGTAATTATTTGTAGAGATATATTTATTTTGTAGATTATTTACTCATAAAATTAAACAACAGACATTGATATAGACAGCGTTTTATTACTATGTCTAAAATGAAGTTCAGAATCTTATCAGGTAGATTCATAGTTCCCAAAGTGGTCTAGATGGATCCCCAGGGGTCCACAGAAGATTCGACGCGACATTGGCTTGATAAAATAAATGGGGTTTCACAATTCGTAAGTGGGGTCCATGAAAATTTATCTGCTTTCGATAATGAACAAGTTAAATGTTGGCTTAGCCTCATCTATCAATGTAGTCAAATAGTATTCTAAGAAGCTATGCGACTGTTACCATTCTTGTAAAAACTTGCATATTTCAAATTCTGTATGTGTTGAGACATGCAAAGATGTCTTACTTTTTTGACATCCACTCACAGAACAATCAGTTAATTAACTAATGAATTCTCACTTGTTTTTCGAAAACTATTAACTTGTGGTTGGAACTCAGCCGCAATACAAATTTTCATAGTTAGATCTAATCTTCACATTTTTTTGTTGAGTTTCGGGAATATGGTAGAAATGCAGCTGCAAAGAGGTCCACCGGAACCAGCTCAAAGTTGAAAGTAGTCTATAAGAACGAAAAATGTATTAACCTCCGAGTTAGATGGTCCTACAAGATCAAATAAACACAAAAGCTTTTTTCAGGTTATAGCATTTTATGAAGAAAGGCTAACGTGGCATACTCCAGCAGAGTCTGAGTGAATTAATTAGCTGTAAAACTTATCTGACATAGCATATTTGTGGACTATTCTGAGATGTTTAGATATTACATGTTTATTTAGTTCTATTATATAAGAGATAATAAGTTCATTTATAATATGGCTACATTTTTAAGTTGCCTACTTAAATTTGTTACAATTTTGATAATCTCTAGTAATGTGTCAGTTGTAATGTGATGAAAATTGACGAGGATAATTCATTAAAAATGTATTCCATATGAACATACTTCTATTTACTGATTGCTGTCTAATTAGTGACAGTTACGGTTTATGGATTATGTCTAGAGTTTACTATCATAGCTAATATGTCACATGTTTCCCCGAAGAAGATTTTGTCCATCAGTGGGACATATACATGTTAATATTATAGTCTATAGAAAATCAATCCCAATTGATCTAACTGATTATCATGTATACCATATATGTTTGATTTCTAGTAAAATTAATTTGCATTATTTACTAAAATTCAAACAACTGTGAAAATAAATTGTCATTGATTAAAACACTACAGTGATTATCATAAAATAGTTAAGTACATTACATTTCTTGATTGTTATCAGAAACTTAGCAAATCTCGAAACTTTATTTAAAGGTAAATTAATTTACAAAATTGACTAAAATTCAAACAACGAAAATAAAAATTGTCTGATTAAAAAACACTAGTGATAATCATAAAATAGTTAAGTACATTACATTTCTTGATTGTTATCAGAAACTTAGCAAAACTCGAAACTTTATTTAAAGGTACATTATTACTGTTGATGTAAATTATTAATACTTTATTTCCTGTATGTTCTTATGAATCAAAAAAAAACGTGAACAAAAATAAGTGGTGACTTTCAATAATACTGAGTGATGAAGTGTGAAGTTTATTACAAAACTGTCATATGATAAGAATATAGTTATTTAAGAATATCTAAATTGTTTTCTATTCTCTGCAATTTCTTGGGTGCGTATTGGGTTTTGTGTGACATTTCATTATTTTTAAATATAACATTTCTCTGTGACTTAAGTATACTTTTTCTAAGATTACAAGTTGCTAATTCAAGAGTCTTTAAACACAGTTTATGTTATCTTCATCAACTTCTGACGTAATGAATAAGTATTTCATACAGTGTAAGGTTTATTTTGAAATTAAACATGTCATAGTTCTAATGGAAGTTTTATTTAAATACAGTATACATTATTGAAGTTATACAATGAGAAATAATTAGGTACATACTGGTAAAAGATTTTTTAACAAATTATATATTTCTTTATTTTGCAACATTAGTGTTTACAGAGGGGGTGTTTTTTTCTAATATAGAGTATAAAAAGAGATCAAATATTTTGTGTTTACATACTTAATGAGAAATGTACATAAGAATCAACTAGTTAACAGAAATTTGAAGAATGCGCATTAATCGATTTTTAGGCGCGGAATAGCGGATAACAGCGATCTCGCCGTCCATTTCCATCATTAATAACATCTGTGCACTTTCAGGTAATAGATAACACAAATAAAAAAGTTTCTAGGTATTTATTTAATTTCTAAGACTGATTTACAAAAACACAAATCTTAAGCGGTGGGTTTAGAACTCTAGAAGCATGAAATTTTGTTCAGAAATGCTTTATAATTGATTGATTATCTTTTGAATATTCATGTTCCAGAGGGCCTTAAAAATATGTTGATTCCTTGGATGTTGTCAAGGGGAAATTATAGTATACAGTCAAACCTGGGTAAGTGAGAGTAATAGCCAGGAGCCGTCATTTTAAGCTCCCTAAACCTCTATTGGCGAGAAACAGAAACCTTTGTAAGAGAGATTCGTTTTCCACCATGGACCTCCGTAAGTGAGACTGCTACTTATGTATACCTCGATAAGTGACAGTCGAGCTTTATTTATTTATATTATTTAGGAGGAACAAATTACAAATTTAACATCTGCTATTTTACGACTCATTCTTAACTTTTGTGCAACTTCCTACCATTGTTTTTGTATTGTTTTCTCGTCAATATTGTACCTATTCTATTTCGTGGAACTAAATAACGTTATTTTATCGCACTCTTTTCGAAAGGACACGTGTGCGTGTGTACCGTCCTGTCTGTCGGACTTACTCAGTTTATCGTTAATCAATTGGGAAGGAAAGTTCTGTTCTGCATCATGTTAAAACGGAAAATTAAAGTACGCCATTAAGTGATAAACTTAAAATAGTGAATGTGTTTGAATCCGGAAAAACGCGAAATGAAATTCAGAGGTAGTTTAATTTACCAGAATCCACCTTTTAAAATAAAATTACATAGTGCATGAATTTTTGTTTTGTTTTCGTAAGCATCTTAATACCTTCCCTTATAAAGTTGCTGTGACTTGTTATTGCTGTATACCTCTATAAGAGAGAAACGCCACCCATGTACCTGCGTTAGCGAGAAATTCGGGTTAGTGAGAAACCTCTATAAGCGAGAACGAGATTGTGCTCCCTTGAACTCTCGTTTATCCAGGTTTGACTGTATATTACCACAATTTTGACCTACATGTATCAATACTGCAATCTGCAGTTTCTTGGAAAATTATGTAAGTTATACCTTTTATTTTAAAATATGTATAGTAACAAATATATGAATCGATAGTAGAATTAAATTATACATATAATTAAAAACAGGTAATTGCTATTCAATTACTAACCACAAGGATATTATATTGCATAAGTGCCAGAAGTATCTTTAAATAACTATTGTGTCACACTACAATATTAATGTTTAAAAAAATAAGATCACAAATTTGATTATTTTTAATATTAATTAATATTACAAGAAATTTGGTATGCATCCGTGACACTAGATAAGCAAAAATATAATAAAAAAAGATTTATTACAATTAGGAATACACATTATAAATGCTTGCTTAAACTTTAGGTACAAGTGACGGTGGTACACAGAATCAAGAAATTGTTTTCCTTTATATTCTTAAGCTTGATGCTTGGAGTCAGGCTTGTTCAGACCATTGCTGGAAACAAAAGAACACAATATTTTATTTTTATTAAATAGTTTTTTTAATGATATGAAATTACAAACAAATTTAAAAATGACTGTACAGGCCACTTAATAGGTACTCTTGAGAGTTAAGTTACAGCACAGCATTTTTTTTACAATGAGAGTTCCAAAACCATTATAACAGTAAGTTACATTGTTTTAAATCGTCGCCTACAACAATTCGGTTCCACATTAGCTTATTTTCAAGACCGGGGCATGACAACAGAGAGGGAAAACAGGCGGTATAAGCTTATAAGTGCTGGAGCCAACTCGGTTGCACATTTTTTTTAAACAACGTACTCTATTTCTTCTGTATAACAATATGTTGCCTTAGGTCATATTCATTGTTATTCAGACAATGGTACCATCCATGGGTTCTATTACAGTAAGCCTATTTGCGGTCGAAGAGAAACAGAAAAGAAACGCAGGAACTTGTGATTGAGCTAGACTAAGTTGCTACGAGGGATCAATTAATAATCTGAAATATGGGGCAGGGTTTGTTTTTGGAATATTACGTTTAGGTCTTTAACGCGTCTGCTAGAGGCGATAATACTAAATGTAGGAAAGATAACAATATGTGTGAACTTATCCCCCTCGGCAGCAGCTCTAGCCTAGGTCCGTTCCCTCGGCGTGGAGCCCTTGAGTACGCTGCTCGCGCGATACAGTGACACAAAATCTTACATCACTGCGACAACATTACACATATCACCTCCACACACGTGCACGCATACACGCTTACACATGCAAGTGGAAGGGTTTTATTTTTTTCCCCTTATCAAACTGAAATAGTTTAGAATATTATCCGATACGAAATATATGTAAGAGTTGTTGAGGTATGTATGCTTGGTTCACATATATGGTTCAACAACTCATATATGTATGAATAGTTAGCTTAGCTCAGATAGGTCGCGAATTGCATGTATCAGGCAACAGCCAAAGCCGAGGTGTGCCGTGCACCCTTGAGCTAGTTGTAAAAATAAAATCGGCTGAGTGCCTTAAGCGCTCGCCTTAGTAGTCCGGTGAAGCTGTTAAGACCTTGCTTGGTCAATAGCGTCGTCGGTTCGAAAAAAAAAAGTGTGAACTTATTGGAAGTTATCAAAATATTATAAGGAAATAGGTATTAGAGGGATGAGTTGATATTAGATAAGCATGAAGTGGTTTAGAAGTATGTGTGTGTATATGTATTTATCTATACTAATATTATAAAGCTGGAGGGTTTGTTTGATTTAAGACGCAGATCTTAGGAACTACTGATCCGATTTGAAAAATTCTTTAATATATCACGCTAAGACAAATACGAGCGGAACACCAATGAAAAATGTTGCAAAATCCTTTTTTTTTTTTCTGAGTTTCCCGCTGCTTGTTAGCGTTAGCCCAAGTAGCTATTCCACGCGGGCATAAGCTAGTGTTTATATAAACCTGAGTTGCATGACGTGGGAGGGCGTGGCCTGTATGAGAGGCGCGAGTCGCTCCGTGAAGCGCTGCAGGTTGCGCTCGAGCTCGCGCTGGTACTCACGCTGGTCGCTTCCGATCAAATTCTTATTTTTCTTCAGAGCGTCGTGACATCTATAAATGAGTTTAATGCTTAAACTTATTTATTACGTGGATAAATTCCACCGTCTAATGGTAGGAAAAAACCGTGCCTCGTATATTATTTCAAAAATCTTTAATAAAAATAAATAACTTGTAGCTCATTCTTAGGTGAGGATTAATCGTGAAAGCAGCACTTTAACAGTGACGCCTGTTCAAACAAATAGACAGACATACATTTCCAAAAATGATTGAAATGTATTTTATTGCTTATTCTAAGACACCTGCAAAATTGATTTATATTGTTATTATATGTATGGACTAGTAGTATCCTGCTGTCTTAATAATATTTTATTTCTGCCAAAGTTCCTCAGAGTTGTAGTGTATATAGCCTATTCAGCTATCGTTCTTTATGCGAGAGAAGTGTTTAATTATTATAAGTTTACTTTATATAAAATAGTACCGAATTGAAGAATCCCTTACAGAGGTATGTATTATTCAATTTTACTCACTTCTTCGAGAAGTCTTTGAAAGCAAGGCGTAATTTATTGGTGAGCCTCGTCGGTGGTTGTGTGCCCTCTGCTACTGGAGCCAGAAATACCTGTAAATATATCCTTATCTAGTCGTATATATGTTATTAAAACGAGCGATGGCTCGTATATGACACTCGCATTATTTCGCAGGATTTATTAATACTATTTACTGAATTAAAATAATTAAACGAAAAACAACAAAAGGCCAACGACACGCGGTACCCCATCCAATTACTGACCGCGACCGACGTAGCTCAACTTCGTTATGATAGGATGAGAACCGGTGTTTTTAACACTACCCACTTGACACACAGTTTACCCCCACCACTTTCCGTCAAACTAAAAAGATTGCTAATCAGAATTTCAAAATCCTCTCATAAAAATTAATGTATGGAACATACTTCGTTGGAATAAACATAGTAAAAAAGAATGTATGTACATATGAGTTTATAAATTAGAGTTTGTATAAAATTATACTAATTTTAACACAGTCGATGATAAAGCGTACGTGTTATGCTTAGAAATAAAATAAAAATACCTGTGCCAATTCTAGAGGTCCCTGATTGACAGTAGTTCCGATGCATCCCTGGACCACCATCTGTAGAATTTTAGGATCCGCTGGCTCTTGGCTAGTGGCTGCTGCTAATTCGTTTATCTACGATCATAGACATTTTATATATTTTTATACATAGTATCTATATAGGACAATAATTCAATGGCTAAATTTGGACAATAATTCAATAGCTAAATTTGGACAATAATTCAATAGCTAAATTTGGGCAATAATTCAATAGCTAAATTTGGGCAATAATTCAATAGCTAAATTTGGACAATAATTCAATAGCTAAATTTGGACAATAATTCAATAGCTAAATTTGGACAATAATTCAATAGCTAATTTAATTTCACATGATTTGAATAATTGTATAATATTACTAATAACGACCGAGACTTAAGGTATTGTGGATAAATAGTTTTGTGAGATATTTCACAAATGACACTCACTAATATTATTAAAAATAACATCTCTCTTAAATCCGTACCTTCTTTTGTATGTCCTCAATAGCGACTTCTATAGGAGAAAGTATGATTTGCATTTTTTGTACGACCTGGAAAAAAAACGTAATTATTTTATGTTACAAATTAGGTATATTTTAAGCTTTTTAATAACTACATCATAAAATGACTACAAGAACTAATGCAATCACAGATAAACTATTCAAGAATGTTAATGAAACAATACCATCTCAAAACTGAAAATACAAATTCAACGTATAAAGCACTTTTTAAAAGTTTTAAATTAGTTTTATATAAATATTCAAATAATTGAAGGCCTCTATTAATCTTCTATGTACACCAGAAATACCTCTTTTCTGTCAATTAAATTTTAGTCTAAACCAGTTCAGTGGTCTCTTAATTTAAGTCCGAAAAAATAATCAAACATACAACAATTTACAACACTCGGATTTGGGTTTTAGTAACTTAGGCATAGTTATATGAGCTTAAGAATAATTACTCTATTTTAAAATTACAGTCAGAAACTACAGTTCCGTTTATCTGTATAAATCTCAGACTCATTATTTAAACTAGTATTATCATATGGAATAATATACTTTGATTATTTTTAGATTTATTATATATAGATTATTTAAATACGAATTCCTTGAATTCTACCATTTTTATGTCGTATGTTTACTTGATAATGACAATGGGCTGACATAATAAAGAGACTTAAAGTAAAATATTAATTTTATTAAAAAAATTGGTAAATTTCAAATTGACGAGTAGTCGAGTTTTTTAAAAGACACTTTATAGATTCAAGCCCTTCACCATAATATCACCTGATGGTACATGATGGTCGTTTAAGATGGTAAATAGATGGTAAATACATCAAACCTAGAGTGTATGGTGGGCTTAGAAAAAGGCTTTCCACCATGCAAAAAGCCATACAGGATTTATCATTTGAGAACAATGTCACCTGACGTTAAACGACGAAATGATGTTTAAGGTGGTAAACACGTTAGACCTAGAGGGGGTTGATAACAAGTATGGTGGGCTTAAATAAATCTACCACCATGCAAAAAATACCTATGACCAGGCCTTTTATGTCACGTTTTTTTTTTTGGCACACTAATCTATCTTTTCTCTATAATTTTATCTCTTTCTTTCACTCTCTAATTTTTTTTCAGTTTTTATGGCAATTTTTCCGATGTTTTTAAAATTCCTTTTGAGGGCACCGCGTACCCCCATAAAAAAAGCCCTGCCTACCACTATGCAAAAATGAGTATAGATACTATACAATGATGAGAGATTACCTGAATCCTAGTCTTGACGTAGGGGAAGTGGTGTGCGGTGGTGAGTATGGTCTTGCGCTTGCACTGGTCCGCGATGTCGCCGTGCGCGCGTCCGTCCACAGTGAACGGAGTCGCGTACATGAACCTCTCTGGGTTATTACAACAATTCCTCTATTACATGTATTCATGTAGTTACGAATACAACAACTACCTACGCTCACACTCCAGGAGATATAACTTCACACAAACCAAAATATATGTTTTCTTTAGAAATTTATATAAATGAAATTATAGAGGGCTGTCGTTTCGCTCGTATTACGCTAAACTATTGGATAGATTTGAATAATTTTAGTTTAGACTTGATCTTTATCTCAAAAATGAATTATCACTATGCCTTCATTTAATACAAAACTTGAAGAAACTATGATGAAAGCACTGCGCGTTCAGCAATGTGTATTTTCATGCCGCGGAGAAGATGGGGCAAGCCGTGTGGTGCGCATGCGCACGAAACGCACGACGAAATTGTGGGCATTTAATAATACTAAACAGAAAATACTTATAATGCGAATATTACAAACTTCTAACAATTAATGGAATCTTTGAAATATTTGTAACTGAATAAAAATTAAAGCTTAACGAATAAGTGGATGAAATGTAGAATAATAAATATTTTGTTTTTATAAAACTTGTATAAGTCACAATTTAGTACGACGAATCAGCGGATAGATGGCGTTTAAAACAAATTGTATAATTAGGTGACGATATACCACTATTTCATTAAGTATGTCACATCAAGAATTATATAATAATTAAGCTAAATAACAGTTATTTTCAAATCTTTATAATATCTTTTGATGCAAAGTTCAAACCTTAATACCTAATAATGCTTTTTAATATAAAATAACATAGAGAAGACATAGTAATACTAACTGATATTATAATTTCGTTCGTAGTGCGTGACGCGTTTACGCAGTTCGTGCGGCTCGAAGTACGGCTCAACGTATGTGATCTGAATGTACGCCTTTCCAGGGTCGTGAGTGCTCACATCCACCGTGTTCGAATCTTTTATTATCACGACATTGTCTGTACCGAAACGTTGCCCATAGAAATTCTATAAAAAACAAAAACAAATTATCACTACATGTTATAAAACCAAATCCTCTGTTACGTCTGTCTGTTCGCTATAAACTTAAAAACGACTGAACGAATTTTCATGCGGTTTTCACCAGCAAATAGTGATTCACGAAGGAAACTTTAAGTATATTATTTTGTCAATACTTTATTATTATTTGAGCGATACAACGACCGCCGGGCCCGCTAGTTTATAATAATCTATCTTCTATACTATAAAGAGGTAAAGTTTGTGACATAGGGTGTAATCTCAGGAACTATTGGTCCAATAATCCTGAAATTTGAAAAATTCTTTCAGTGTTATATAGCTCATTTATCGAGGAAGGTTATAGGCTATGTATCATCACGCTAAGATCAACAGGAGCGAAGCAATAATGAAGAATTTTTCAAAAATGGTTTTTTTTCCTCTCGAGAGCTTCCGCTGCGTGTTAGCGTTAGCCCAGAGCAACTATTCCACGCGAAAGAAGTCGCAGGCAGAGGCTAGTTTATTATAAGTACAATAAACTGTAATGCTTCTACTTAAATTAATTTCGTAATATCAGTAAGTTACCTCTTGTTATATTCTCGGAATAATGAAAAACTACTTCATTTAAAAATAGTGTTATAATAAACAAAATTAAAACAGTACGTGCGATTCACACCGTCGCAAGTGAATTTTCGGTAATTATTTCGAATTGACTGTTAACCGAAAACGAAAAGCAAAGTTTAATGTTGGAATGATAACACGTGATCTATTTTACGCACAGCCATAGAGTGTATGCCTTGATTATTTGTTTTTTTTTTCTCTATCGTGTTTAATTTTTGTTTTTAATTTAAATGACTCTTTCGTTTTATCTCGTTGGTCAAATACATACATCCGTCCACGCGCATGACTTATTGTCACGTTCCGTCTGAGCCGAGCGTGTAAGAGAGAGAGAGAGAGACGCGATCGGCCTAAGCGTTCGGATTGTATAGCATATATATGGAATAATTCAAATCAACTCATAAAACTATTTCATCAATGTGTTCTTATGACATTCTCACATAAAATTTTAGACTTTACAGACAACCTTTTTTTTTCAGAAAAGTTTTTTTTATCGTGTCTGAAATATTTTCACTTCAGTTCATTTCAGTATATGTTCAGTTCAGTTCTTAAAGTATTAAAAAATGATGAAAACAAATATAATGTTATAATCTAATGCCCCTTCCATATGTCCGCGTCGAAGCTTTATTTCTTGTCGCGCTAAAATTTATAAAGACACCTGTATAATTATAATAACTCGAATTAAGAAAAATTAGAGGGCGTCTATCGTCACGCCCGATAGTTAATAAAACGTATGGCGATAATATTTTCCCAGACAAGCATTTATTTTGATTATCGACCTAATTTCGTGGCGATACACGGCGATTCGGTAAAGGAAAAAATCGTACGAAAACCTGAACCTGAGAAATGTTCTTGTATGTGGGAAAACATAGACTTGTGGATTTCTGGCGTGGTGACTATGCCCATACCTTCCTTCGAGAAGAGGTCTATGGCCATGCAGGCCCTGAAATAATAATTACTATTAATTAGTAGTTTGGTGAGTACCTCAAGCCTGCTGAATATCTCCGGGAGCTTGGTGAGCGCGTGCTCCTTGTATATGAACTGTTCGCCGTCGAGGTCGCCGAAGCGCGCTCCGTAGAACGACACGCGGAAGTACGTACCGAAGACGCGTTTCCCGTGCAACTGCTCTATTCGCGTGAAAGCTTCGTTTAATTTACTGCAAATAATCATTCATTTTTCTTAGCTATAGTCTTATAATGAGGTATTATATTTATTTATTTTCGGATCGTCAACTTTTTTTTTTTTTTTTCTCTCGAACTGATTTATTTTTTTTCGGATCGTCAACTTTTTTTTTTTTTTTTTCTCTCGAACTGACTACGCTATTGACCCTGCAGGGTCTTTACAGCTTCACCGGACTACTAAGGCGAGCGCTTAAGGCACTCAGTCGATTTGATTTTTAGGTAACATACACAAGGGCGCATGCGCACCTCGGCTTGGGATGTTACCTGGAAAAAGTCACGTCTGACCTAGCTAACTATTCTAAGCTATTCATACATATATACATTTGTGAACCATACAGTCGAAATTGCATGATTCACAAATGAATACGTGTATATCGGAATGAAACGAACTAAACTATTCGATTCAGTTCGATGAGGGAAAAAAAAAACAAAACCCTCCCACCATGTGTATATATGTGCAACTAACCTATTTCTAAATTTCCTATTAACGTACATCTACAGGACACATACTGCTGAATTTGTTTTTGAAATGAACATTTTATATGTAACAATTTATTTTTAAATTATTTATTCGTATATTTCAGATTCGAATTTATATTGCAAACAAACATTTAATGTATTAATTGCATTTATCAAAGGGAAGAGAAGATTTTCGTTATTACAAATGGAGACGTTTCTCGTATATTTCAATATAATGGACATGATTGCAGAACATTACAAAAATTATAGAGATGAAGAACTAACAACACTAAAAGACGATGTGGACATACAAGTAGAAATAATATGTAACATTATATGTAGAAACAAAATGTCGCTTCATGCGTTTAAAATCAGTCAGCAAGAACAGAAAGATATTGGGAATGAAATCAAACGTCTGAATTCAATCATTCAACTCGCAAAGATTTTCAATAATGCTTCGTATAAGAGTACGGCACAACAAGAAAATGTAAAAGCAGCAACTGAAGAGTCACGATCCATTATTTTTAGTACTTTTGAATTCAACGAATCATCTGCATTAGAGGCTTTAAAAGCTTTGGAAAAAGCTGTTGCCATATCAGGTTGTGTAACTAAATCGGAACGTGATCTAATAGTAAAAGCAATAGGTTTGTCAGCTGGACACTGGTTTAAATGTCCCAACGGACACTTTTATGCTATCGGTGAGTGCGGGGGAGCGATGCAAGAGAGCAGGTGCAACGAATGCGGAGAAGCCATTGGCGGTAGTAGACATACATTACTGTCCAGTAATCAGCTCGCACCAGAGATGGACAATGCACGACACCCAGCTTGGTCTGAGCACAATAACCTTGCTAACTTCATCATTTAATTCTAATATCTTCAGAAAGTATTCTCCAAATACATAAATAGAACGGTTTTAATACTTTATATAATAATAATTCTGAAAATATTTAATGTTTCTTTTTTAATTATTGTGTGAGTAACTTAAGAAAACTGCTCTTGTTATGGTAATTTTCTTATAGTTTTTTGACGTATCAATGTCGTAAATACACTGTGTATTTACATTTGAAGCGATAATGATTGATTGATTGATTTATAAAAAATAATTTAATAATATTTTTGAGGTCAAACTTTTTAGGCGCGACTAAGAGATAACTGCACGACTGTGCAACGGAAGTCCGTTACGGCAATATGGCGTCACGTGTCTGTACCATCCAGTTTTGAAATATTTTTGATTTTGTCAATAAATAGTTATATAAATAAATGAAACAATAATTTTTGAAAAAAAAAATTAATCGAATAATAACAAAAATCATACAATACATATAATTATGTATATACGGGCGCGCGACCGTGCTGCCATCTGGTTTCAATGTAAGTAACTAACAAATTAAATCAAGGCTTCATTATCTGTAGTGCCATCTATTAGCTAATTCGGAAGTTAAATAACACAGGAAATATTATTAACGACTCTTTGTTATAAAGTAAATAAAATATAGAAAAGTACGAACAGATTACTATGATAAGTAACGAATTAAATTAAAATAGAAGTTTTGGTTATGTTTAATTATTATGTAATATTGTTTTAAGAATTTTATGAATACAGGTGAAACTGACCCAACATAACCTTCATTTTATGGCATCTGTAGGTCCACATATTTTGTAAGTGAATATTTTTGGACACACAATAATTAAAAAAGAAACATTAAATATTTTCAGAATTATTATTATATAAAGTATTAAAACCGTTCTATTTATGTATTTGGAGAATACTTTCTGAAGATATTAGAATTAAATGATGAAGTTAGCAAGGTTATTGTGCTCAGACCAGGCTGGGTGTCGTGCATTGTCCATCTCTGGTGCGAGCTGATTACTGGACAGTAATGTATGTCTACTACCGCCAATGGCTTCTCCGCATTCGTTCTATCGCGATCGGCTGGGATTGGGAAGTTTTCGGATCGTCAACGTGACAATACACTAGTAAGTATATTACTTTTATTAATATTACTAGTTGATATGGATAAGATAAGTAAGTGGTAGAGCAACGCTGACGCTATTACTAGTTTCAACATGAATTGGTCGGCTCGCCCTGGATACTACCACCCGACCCACAGAAACACCCACGTGAAGTAACAGTGCTTGCATTGTTGCGTTTCTTTCGGTCAGTGAGAGCGCCGAAGGCCCACCTCACCTATTCTCCCCTCCCCCTCCCCCCCCCCCCAAACACAGGATGGCAACGGCAAAGGATGATTGCGACTCCCCTGGTGTTGCAAGTGTTTATGGACCACGGTGATCGCTTAATATAAAGTGGCCCATCTGTTCATTTGCCTACTATGATATAAAAAAAAGATAAAGTTTACGAAGAGGTTTCCTCATTAGTAGTAGGCTTTAGGTTTTGCTAATAATCTCGCAAATTTTACTCAAGAGTGAATGTAAAGAAATAACAGTGAAGACAAGTCGTTCAGTCAATTTCCTCACAGTATACGGCTTGAGATGTAAATAGTGGATCACGGCAACTTAAGCTTACGTCACTTCTGATTATGGAATCCTATTATTTTACTACTTTTAATTTGAAATGATTGCATCGTAATAATACTGGTGATTAAATCACAGTGAAAGGCACTATTCGCTATCTATAAATAACAAAGTAAGCAAAACTCCGGAATGTACTATTTTGACAGATTTTTGCTTATTTCTAGTTTGATTCCAATCAGATATAAATTTTTCTATTGTACAAATTTGATTGATATTAGTATATTTTATTACCTGTGAATATTGGCTAGCTTCTTGTAATCCCTGTGTTCTTCCGCTATCGGTATGAGCACCTTGTAAACTTCGTTTACAGTTTCGTACATACCCGCGGTCATGAGTTCGCTCGCCGCGTGCTCGAGTAACGCCTGCGTACAAACATAATTTAAAACGATTCTTTACATTAAACTTTCACTTTAATTATTGCTCACGATAACAAATGAGAGGAGTGAATGGGTACTACTAAATTTTACATGTACGATGTAATACACACTTAATATACAATGTGATCTACATTAACTTTAAACCAACGATTACAAAACAGTTTTGTGAATAGAATCTAATATACGAGCCGTTAGATTTCAAAATGATACAAGTCCAATTTTAACAGTTCATATGAGATCTTTTTATTTTAATTTTTTAGCTTATATACACTGTAAACGAAATCTCAGTTTCGCCGTTCATAAGATGTTTAGTTTTTTTTTTATGATATTCAAATTCTTCATGTATTCAAAAGTTTGGAAATCTTAAACAAAATAGAAATGGCTAAAATTGAAATTAGCTCGTTTTGAAATGTAAAAAAAGTAATAACTTACAATATACGAAACAAAAGTCGATATCTAATTATGCAACCAATGTGATAGTATAATTTGTATTCTTAAATATGTGCTGAATTATTTCGTAAGCACAAATAGATAGTGAAAATGTCTAAATATCAACTATAAAATAAGTATAGAGTACGCTATTTTCTACAGAGATCGAATTGTCAACATTTCTAAGAATTGGTTATGACTGGAACATAATTCTAAATTACCATTTAGAAGCCATATCTAGTATTCTTTTCTATCGATTGTACGTAATTAGAGGCGGACTTTACAGACATATAATGAGCTATTATGAAGAGAATAATCTCCTACAATGTATATGAGTATCAGATGATTGTACGTTTTCGGGGATAAGATGCTGAACGAGGGCTGGAGAGAATAAAACATACTTGTAATTGGTAACGACTGGTTAAGAGCCAGTCGGGCGTTCCCGGTATCGACGGAGCGATGTCTTGGACCTGTGCGATCTTCAATTAAATAAGTAGCAAAGGCGGAACGGGGTATGACTATTTCATTTCGAAAGTTAAGCTAGATCATAAATATTTCTTGATCAAGTAGTTTTTGAATAATTTGACGACTTTTAAAGAAAATTCGGTATTCAAATTAATAAAAAACTAGTGTTTAGAGCACACGACTGAAAACTTCTTTAGCTCCATCTATGTGTATGTATACCAGGTGATAGGTTAGTCGCTTGCAATATTCAAAGCGATGGTACTTCATGTTCACATTTAACATATAAAATAATAATATCAAAACAAATACTAATAAACAACAAAGAGAACCATTTTAAAGTTTGATATAAGACTTTCTAAAGTATGTATACAAACGTGATAAACCTAAGTGCAATGACCGGTGCAGAAGGCTGCATGTTTTGTTCATGCTTGGAAGAATTATTCTTTGTTAGTTCCTACGTTTTTACGCTTCACTTTCACTTCACCCGACGGTCTTTCACACTGTGCTTTAACAAAGACGTGTAGAGGATTGAGTATATTTTTCTAGATAAATAGGTCAAGCCTATTTTTTTTTTGTTTTAGAACGAGAATCGAGTGCAGAGTATGCTCCATAAATATTGATATTGTGTAAACTTTCATATGTTGATATACGTATAATATATACATGTATTCATTTTCTCTCTCTTTCTATCTTCATTAAATTACATCTCCATCTCAACTTCCGTTCGCCTCGCCCGATCACACTTTCCACAATGCTTTCGTCATGCATTCACCATCTTACTCCTAAATTCAAGCGTGCGTAAAGAAGTTTTAGTTTAATAAAAGAAAGAAAGAATTACGGTCGAATATCGATGAGTAGTTTGTTTTAAATTTAAAATAACGAGTAGCGGTGTGTGTGTGTTGGGTTACCTGCAGTTCCTGATGCGTGAGGTGGTGATGCAGTGCATCGGCACAGCTCTCGTCGAGTGCGTTGTGCGTGACGCGCGCGAGCAGTGCGGCGCCGCGTCCTCCCGCGCACACCTGCTCCGCCACCAGCGCCGCGCCGTGCACGAGACACATGCCCGCCTCCGCGTGGTTCGAACGCTGCAATTTCGTTCAAACGAAGTTTTTTTTTTTTTTTTTTTTTTTTTCCATATACCATAGATGTCATGGTAAACCACGAATTGAAAAGGTTTGTAAGGGCATTGTAGAAGTTTTTTTTTTTTTTTTTTTTTTCTCTTTATTTTGGGCTTTGTCGCATATCGACTATGACGCCCCGTAAGCACATCATATAAATATTAAATTCTACAATAATCACAGTTAATCAAATCTTAAAAGCTAAACTTGCGATTCTGTATAACATTTTTGCACTCTGAGACAGAGGGTCTGACAGCATCGAATTACAAATGCCTACATCCATGGATCGAGTAACATTTAAAAAATTCATCTTTCACTCGGTTTGCTGTAGGGGGAATCGTCACGTAAGGAAAATGCGTTACGTCCCCTCTATGCGACTTCCACATTCTGTATATCAGCGTAAATAAAACACATATATATCAGCGTGAGTAGAACGCTGCAATTTCGTTCAAACTTTATTGCCACGTCTTGCACTAAAAGAAATTGTCACGTAAGGGAAAAACGTTACACCCGCTATGCGATTTTCTCTCTATGTCCGACTGGTAGAAATCGTCACGTAAAAAAAACGTTATGATTCCTCTACGCGACGTTCTTTCTCTCTGTGTCAGCGTGGTTAGAACGCTGTAATTCTATTTTTTTAGAACGAAGTTTTTGACGCGTTTGCAATTGGAGTTGACTGCTAGAAATAGTCACAGAAGAAAAAAGCGTTATGGTACTCTCGTGCGACTTTTTCTTCCTCGGTTCCTTTCTATTGTATAAGAGTGTGTGTATGCGCAGTGTTGAAATTCGAGCACACAAAGATCGTACTCTGTCGGTTGTATGACCTTAATACACTGGCACTGGCGCGGTCGCGTGGCAATGTCGTTAAATTAGTATTATAATTTCTATACATACAATTTATAATTTACTATTTAATACCTAGTTTGTATATAATATAATACTATTTCTAAAATATTAGATGAACCGTTTTGTTTCTTTACGTTATCAAACTTCGTGCTTGACGGTTATCGGCCGACCGCATACTTTTTATTTGATTGTTTATAAATTTCAGTTGTTTCTCACGATCTCGCCTGATGTGCCGATGAAGCCTACGAAAGAACTGCCTTTCAAATGCATCTATATTGTGACACAACTACATGTACTTAAGAAAAGACATTCAACTAGAATACGGTAGCTAGCCAGCCAAGTATTACAGAAAACTATACCATCATGATATGGTTTCACTATGAAGTCTCCATTGAAAGCTAAGACCTACCTTAGAAATTCGAAACTACGCCTATCCACGCACGCGATGTCCGTACATGCTACACTGAGCATTAATTTCTCTAAAGGTATTCAAGGGAAAGTACTCAAAACACTACTTACTCCATAGACTTCAAATTGTTAGTTCTATTCATTAAACTCACAAGTACTTAAAGCTATTTTAATATTAAAAATATGTTAACACGGGTCATATATTACACATTGAATAAAATCTTATTCGAAAAAAAAACTATAAATTTCTACTTCAAAAAATTAATTAGACAACGCAGAAGGTCTTTGTGGAAATAAATTAGTTAACAAGTCTATTGTTGAACTCACTTCCATATGTTTCTGGGCCATGTTGTTGAGCCAAGTGAGACGCAAATCTGGACTATGCTGGTATCCTCGAGCTATACGATGCATCAGATCTAAAAGCATCTCGGGATCTTCCTGGAATTCCTTCATCTTCACCGTGTCCGATAGGATCATGTGCAGATTGAAGACTAGATCTTTGACCTGGGTATTGAATGGTCATGTTGAATTTTCTAAGCTTGGTGGCAAACTGTACTATGCATTTTATACCAGTACTATTTTATTTAAAACCTTATCGGTGTTATTAAAAAAAAGTTAAATACTTGGTTTAAAAAGGTTTCGAATTAAATGCACCGCGCTCGCCCGAAGCAAGTTCGCGTTTTCCTTTTTCGCAAGTCTAACCTAACGTAACTAAAGCGAGACAAAAGAGCAAGATGGCGAACATTCAGCGACCGCGGTGCATTTAATTCGAAACCATTTTAAAACCAGTAGTCAATACGTATTTAACTTTTTTGCAATAACACCGCATAGGTGTTAGTGATTGACCATGATTAAATGACAATGTGGTGCAAGTCGCTAGGATTCGAACCTACGTCG
This sequence comes from Antheraea pernyi, assembly GCA_015888305.1. NCBI lineage: Eukaryota > Metazoa > Arthropoda > Insecta > Lepidoptera > Saturniidae > Antheraea > Antheraea pernyi. The sequence continues at coordinate 481,942 of MU159123.1, read as the reverse complement.
ATCGAATTATTAAATATTACGAGAACTAAACTTAAACAATGGATGGCAAATATCAAACTAGTATACTAGTGGTAGAATATGTTAAAGGGTAATTTTTAATTACACGTTATATTTTAATCTGAAGAGTTCTTACTCTTAAAATCATAATGAGCAAAGTCTTTCGTTTATAATTCTACAGAATCTGGGTAAAGAAGTGGACAAATTAATTGAAAAAAAAAAACTTTATTTAAAAAGATAAATGTTTAACGTGATTGTATCGTTTGTTCTATACCTGTTCAGGAAAGGATGTGTCTTGCATTTCGACGTCGTGCTCTGCATACACGAGTATGGTCTTCAGTGCGCGTCTAAGCGACTCCTCGCTGAAGGTGGTGGAAGTACCGACAAGCGACGAGAGAGACATCGTCACCTGCATCTTGACTCGGCTGAAATTCTGGATACAGATATTTTGTCCCATTTGTCAAAAACCTCCTTGTACTTTTTTATTATTATATTTTAAAAACAAAGACATATTCTATATCTATTAAAAAAGGCTATGAAAGTGAAAGTATACAAATCAGCAAGTTTATTATTTTATTCTATTATATCAAATTTGTTGATAGGACTCTATACATTGACGATATACATACAACTGCATAAATTAGTGTTTATTTATGAAAATCTTTAAAGTTTCTCGTACGCTTTGTCTTTGATACAGAGTGACGATTGGAAAGAGAGAAAGAAACGTTATTGAACGAGAGAGAGAGAGAGTGAGAGAGAGAGAGAGAGAGAGAGAGAGAGGAAGAGAGAGAGAGAGAGGAGAGAGGGAGAGGGCGGTGGTTTACACGAAGATGGCATAAAGGATATTTTCAATTTTATTTGTTATCAAGATGTTATCTCAATGCTACTCCCATACCTACGTCACGAAGTCTTCGTTTACTTGTCGCGCCAAAATTAACGTCAAAAATTGTCTAGTTAAAGTTGCGAATTACACGTTGCCACACCTGCGTCTTTCCAATACCTCGAAATCAGCGTCCGCTTAACTCTTTGATGTGCATAAAAAACCGCCAGACCAGTCACCGTACTCAATTTATTGTACGTAGATCGATTGTTTTAACTTATGACGATACGTCTTCCCATATATGCATCTAATGTGACCATAGACAAAACTTCGTGTGCGACACACAGAGGTATGAGAGTAACATAATAAGAATATTGTCCATCTAAATGACATAAGGAGTTTTTGGCGGGACCTTAGAATGTCCTGTAGTGGATTTTATATTTTATTCATAATCTTGTGTCACTTGGCTCTATATTTTGTAATAATGGTGGTGTTTTACGTAATAGTTTGGTTATTGTGCACAATTGAAGTGGATGGGAAACAATATCACAGAGATGGATTTTGACTTACCACAAAAACTCCCTGGAAAATTCTAACAAGACGGCCACACTATCTTGTTAGTTCATTGAAACGATCGCAAGAAACTTGTAATATCATTACCTACTCGACAATGGCAGTTTTTTTTTTTGCCATATCTATATATTAATACGTGAACCCCAAACTTTGTATCCCTTTTTGAGAGAAATGCGCGAACGGATAAACGTGAAACTTGGCATAGTTAAAGTTTATATGGAGGAGAAGTGCAGAAAGCTATTTATTTTATATAAAATGCATTAGAAGTACATTAAATTAATTAAAATATGCATTACTCACACTACTGCTTCAATTTTACACAACATATACACACATGTAAATAAAAAAGTCATTTTGACATCTGTCAATAAAGTACTTCAAAAAAGGTTGTGAAGGAGGTTGCTATGCTCGACTGTATGTATTATTTTACTCTTACGTTCCAATTACCCTTTTTCATTCTACATTCAACAATGATATTATAACATAATACCCTTTGACAAAAGAACCCTAATAAAAATCAATCTTTAAAAAATCAATGAACTATGGTCGACTGTCGACCTCTGGGCGCCTACTAGTATAAAATAAATGAACTAATAAATTGAATTGATCCAACGGTTATTGTGTACATAATGGTGGTGTAAGTGTGAGGTAGCGTTGTAAGTAATGTAGTTACGTTTCCGAGTTGGTAGTGGTGTCGCATGAGCGCGTAGAGCGTGGCGGAGGCGTGCGAGCGCGCGTGCGCGGACACGGCGGCGCAGTGCCGCACCACCACGCGGCATATACCCGACTCCTCGCCGCAGCACGACCAACCCAACTGTGCCACACACATACACACACACACAATTATTTGCCGATATGGCTCATATTACATTTCAAAATAAGCTAAATACAATTCTAGACGTTCCTAATATTTTACGTTATGTGTCGACATCATCAGATTACATGTAAAATATGAAACACGTAAAAAAAAAGCTAAAAAAAACTTATGAACGGCAAAATTTGAACTTCGTTCTCGGTGTATGAAACGATGGAAAACTTAAAAAATAATCTTATATGAACGATTAAATTAGATTTAGTTAATTTTGACATGTAACTCATGTAATCGATTGTATTATCTATATATGTATATAGTAAATTGATAGAGATCTACCATTGTGCGCACATTACATAAATACTACTGGATAAATTTTGATCACATTTTTGCTTTATTTCTTAAACACTTATGTAAAAAAACATTACCAACTATTCACCAACTATACCACCAACTTTATTAAGAAACTACAATTTTTACAAACATTACGCATTTAAGGATTTATATGTTCTATACGTGAAAAAGTAGAGAATGCGATGTGATGCTTATGGTATTTTCCTCTGTACGTAAAATATATAATTTAGATAATAAACAACATCGACAAAGTTGCGACAATCTTCTAGTAATAAATCATTTCTAATCATCTATCATCAGTTGTCTAGTACGACATAGTAAACCAGTTAACAATTGCAAAGTAAATTTACTGCGAACTACGTACGATCATCTGGCAAATCCTACTTTAAGAAATTCCTATATAGAACAATATATATCGCGAACTTTTTTTTTACTGTTTTATAATATGTTTATATACGTTACCTTCAATATAAGCGCCCGTAGAGTAGCAAACATATGCTGTAAGACTGTAACGCTTTGGTTGCGTTGTAACGCGCGCAGTACCACCTGCAACGCAGCGCTGCACACACTCTGACCGCACTCCAAGTTGCTACACGACTGTTATATCGATTATATGTTAAAAAATTAAAACGTAAATGGTATAACAAAAAACACTACATTTTGAGCATTTATTATATTATCTGTTAAATTAAAAAAAAACAATCCACCTATCAGTCGACATTGGTTTGTATTTCAGAATTCGTTAAAGTATTCGATGAAGGAAACAAAAAACGTGATGAAACTATGGCAATGGTAGTGTGTATTCTTGACTAATTTTTACCCTTGAATTGTAAATCTATTGCTAGGCGCCTGTAGGTAGGTGTGTTCTGGTAATTTGAGTCGAGAGATAATTTCTTTGTACGTTAAATGTTACATACGTTAACTAATGACAGTTTTAGGACAAGACGAGACACAAAAGTCGTAGCTTCAAATTCTCCTCGGAATTAACAAAAAGGATTTACAAGTTTTCGAATAATGTAATGTGAGAATATAGATAGGGTTAAAAAGTTATCTGTTGAGATCATAAACAATATGAAACATTTACAATTACCAATTGTAGTACGAAAAATGAATTGATAGATGGCGTTTATGCATGGTGGTAGGGTTTTTAAAGTTCGCTTGGCTAGCTACTACCCTCAGTTTGAAAATATGGTGCCTAGCACTTTGATCTGTATTGCGGCAATTTCACTTCAGAAACAAAACTTCTACTACATTTAGCGTGTCTACAAAATTAGTGCACAACGTCATATAACTTCGAGTGAGATTGTGGATCGAACGCTAAACCTTAAAGTATAAAAAAAAGTTTAAAACAAATCTGATAGTTGTATCGTAAGGTGTGGATTTGTGTAGTATGTACCAGCAAGATACTTTAAGCATAAGATACTTTACATTGAAAATATATATATAGTCCTTGTCAAATTTTTTGGCCGCTCTGAATTTAGTTTGGGTAGAAAGTTCAGGCTTGCACATAATACAGTGAAGAGTTGAATAGAAAATAAAGTTAAGATATTATTATAGAAATTTAAATTGGTATTTATTTACCCTTAAGTTGTCTCGATGTTATATATATGCAGGAATGTTAGGAAAAACGGAACACAAGGTATGGGCGGATGTTACAGTACTCTGTGGTAAGACGTTTACGATATGGTGTCCATGATATGACAAGACGTGTTTAAAACTTTTAAAATGGCGGAGACTTGTTCGCGCATAAAATAAATTGTAATAATATTTGTCTGGGTTTTGAATGTATCCCATATATACATAATATGTATTTATATATAAAGTATTCTGTGTATCTGTATTCAGAAAAGTGAAGAAGGTTGGCGAGGAGTGTAATAACACAGTATAAATATAAGAGACAGTACGGAAACTAGTATAATTATACTGTGACAATTACCTGTACGATGGTCTCGAGCGCGTGCAGTAGAGTGAGCGAGACCTCTGCGGCGAGCGCGGCGGAGAGGTCGGGGTGCGGGTGCGCGGGGGACGACGGGTGCTCCTTCCCGTTACCGCGCACCCACTCCTTACGCCACCGCTCACGCTTGCACGCACCTACGTTCGACGTACCCCCTGTATAACACGATTCCAGAATGTACCTACAAGTTGTTGGCAGTATCCTATTCTGTCATCTACTGGGTTTTATATTTAATACATAATCTTGTGTTATTACACACACGAGAATATAAAAAAAAAATCCCTGATAAACAAGGGCTACGGGGCAGTGGAAGGATCGTGCGTTCCGAGAGTCCATGAATTCCACAGGGATTGACCTTCAAATCGGTGGTGATCTTGCAAACGGCAGAAGAATGTAAATAGACGATAACGCTTCACATACTATAATAGTAATTATCCAGATACAGCAACACCTGTATCTACTATACCAACGGGATTGACTAAGCAAAGATTCATCCATTGGCCCGTAGATGCTCTAGCGCGGGATATTGTGGATTATCATTTAAAAATTACTATTAAAGATTTAAATGAAGCCGCCATAAATGCAATAATCCCAATAAAAGTTACAATTAAAATAATCTTTGACATAACTATTAAAATAAACAGAAGCATAAAAAAGGTGCGAACCAAGAGTCTGTAGACCAAATAAAATTTTGTGTTATTTGACTTTATATTTTGTAATATTTATGGTACAATACAGTACATTTATGGTACAATACAGTTTGGTTATTGTGCACAAGTGGATGGGAACAATAAATATCACAGAGAATAAAGTCTGAGATATCACAAAAACTTCCTGGAAAATTGTAACAAGAAGGCCACCATCTTGTTCGAACATTGACATGATCACAATAGACTAGTTATGTAATACTAAAATTGGATCGGTAGTTCCAGATATTAGTCTTTTAGATATAGTTAAGGTAACAAAATAGAAGAACAAGATTGTATCGCTTTATGATTGTGTGGATTTATACATATGAAACAATAAACGACATTTAATATGGTGAGTCATAATATTTAAAATAGGTTACATTACCTTTCCGTCTCATAATAAAATCGGATCTGGCTGACCCCTGTCCCAGTATGACGTCTTCAAGTTTTGCCTTAATATCCGTTGTTTTGCGTACGTTCTGTTGAGCGCATTTCATTATCTCTTTCCGACCCTGAAATGATGAATATATTATCCTTAATTAAAATCGTATTCAGCCATAATAACTATATTATAATAGGGAAAAACTGAAGTTAAGAAAAGGAAACATTTTCCTTTAACATTTCCAAATATTTTCCTAGTCTTATATGTTATTATTCATTATATTTATTCGAAATATTTACACTATAAAATATTTAAAATAAAATAGAAAATAAAGCCGTATTGCTTTTGAATATGAGGCAAAGAAGTCAACTATCTTAGGACGACCAAGATCATGATTTTTTATTGTAACTCGAAATGGATTATTTTGTTACTTTATAAAATTATGATTTTGTAAATTGTCCGTTGTTAATAATTAATTTTAAATTAATCATAATTACTAAACACATCTCAGAATTAAGAGAAATTGAACATTTTTGAATGACTAGAACGCAAATGGCATTACAAGAAAACTGCTGTAAAAATAATTAGTCAAACATTTACCGCTACTGATGTAGTTTAATAAAGAACGGGTAGATGGCGTTTAAAAGAAACCTGACGGTTATATATGACGGCATGTAGACAAGATTATATATTCGTTCATATCATGATATGAAAATAATTATAAAACGTATGAGCTAAATCCAATTTTAACTGTTCATATAACATGTAAATTTTTTTAAAGATTTTCAGTTTTTATACACCGAGAACAAGGTTCAAATTTTACCGTCCGTAAGGTTTTTAGTTTTATTTTTTATCCTTAATATTCTACATATACAACATTTAAAAAATCTCGTTAAACATTGTAGAATATATCTTATTTTGAAATGTAACAAGTCCTATGTTAGTAATACTTTGTATTCCTGGCACTTGAAACACAGGTCGAGCAGTGCGAGTAGCGCGTGGAGGCGCGACGCGGGCAGCTCCCCCGCGCACTGTGCGAGTGCACCGCGCTCCGCCCACCGCAGCACCCACGCCAGGCACATCAGCAGGTTGCGACTCGTCTCGCTGTTCAGGGGAGGCCGACCGTTCTGTAACAACGATTCGTTCATCATATAACTTTAAACAAGCAATCTATATTGAACTAGCTGACCCGGCCACGCGTTGTTATGACGCAGTTATTGAAAGAAATTCAAAATTAAAACGTGGATTCGTCTATGAGATCTATAACAATCGGCATTAGAAATAAATAACGGGAACGATATGCGGACTAGATCTGGTACAGGTGTTAATGCTCCCGATCCTAATCCTAATTTATATATATTTATATTAGGTATATACTTTCAGTTGTATTTATTTCTACTTATTGTAATTATCGCGATTTTGTTTTTTTTTTTGGTTGTACTGGAGGATGTTAAAAACCTTGTTTTGTATTTTTTAAATTATATTTAAAAACAACAAAAGAATATTATCTGTCAGTTTTGTAAAAAAAAGGGTAAAAGTAAACGTCTTTAATATTTGCAAATCTTATTATTTTATTTTGTAAAGCGGCTAGCGACTAAGAATCGAACCTGAACTCTACAGGTGATTTACAAATCATCATAACTCATTGCTGTTATACTAGCTTGTAGGCGTCTCGGTAATTCCGTTAGCTGATCTCGACACTCAACAAACAATAAGAGAGGCACTGTGACGGGTTTCAACAGGGTGCTTGATGGTAACGATTCGGTTGAGTTGCTGTTATACTAGCTTGTAGGCGTCTCGGTAACTCCGTTAGCTGATCTCGACACTCAACAAACAATAAGAGAGGCACTGTGACGGGTTTCAACAGGGTGCTTGATGGTAACGATTCGGTTGAGTTGCTGTTATACTAGCTTGTAGGCGTCTCGGTAACTCCGTTAGCTGATCTCGACACTCAACAAACAATAAGAGAGGCACTGTGACGGGTTTCAACAGGGTGCTTGATGGTAACGATTCGGTTGAGTTGCTGTTATACTAGCTTGTAGGCGTCTCGGTAACTCCGTTAGCTGATCTCGACACTCAACAAACAATAAGAGAGGCACTGTGACGGGTTTCAACAGGGTGCTTGATGGTAACGATTCGGTTGAGTTGCTGTTATACTAGCTTATAGGCGTCTCGGTAACTCCATTAGCTGATCTCGACACTCAACAAACAATAAGAGAGGCACTGTGACGGGTTTCAACAGGGTGCTTGATGGTAACGATTCGGTTGAGTTGCTGTTATACTAGCTTGTAGGCGTCTCGGTAACTCCGTTAGCTGATCTCGACACTCAACAAACAAAAAGAGAGGCACTGTGACGGGTTTCACCAGGGTGCTTGGTGGTAACGATTCGGTTGAGTACGGATACCCTACTACCCACTTCATTACTGTTTATACACAGTTTGATTTTCGAACGTGAAAAACATAAGTGTGTCACTATGGCAGGTGTTTTTTTGGCGGACTTTATTCCGCACCTTTTTCAGATTTCGTTTATTTTGTTAATGGAAAATCATTTTAAGTGTAGTACAACATATAGAGCATATAGCAAGTGTAACATCCAGTGGTCTATCACGTAGAGTCTGACACAATAACCATGTCTTAAATTTCTCTCAGTTAGCTCAATTTTTACCAGATCTTTGATGTCGCTCTTACCGGTACGCGGATATAACTTCACTTCTTCGTTTACATTTTGTCCTATGAGCGATGTGCCCCAACCACAATTATTTAACTCTAAGTGACCCCCTTAGGGACTTTGGTGACATTTATTTTCCTGCAAATCTCCATATTTATGACCATGACTTTTCTTATGAGGTCAAAAACATATTCTCCGAGGCAATGTACAATGTTTTATAATTTTTTGAAAAATAATTAACAATATTAATTTGAAACATACCTGTTTAAAATCTTCTGGTGATGATGCATACAAACTGGAGAATTGTCCCATTTCATTGTCTAGTTGAAGAATTTCTATAAATAAAATCAAACATATAAAGTTAGTTTATGATTTTATTTCTACATATTCAACATGAAACATTAATTCATAAAACAGGTTAAAAAGCTTTAAATTTCTTATTCGTCAGGCATGATATGTTTCTAGGAATAATAACAAATTAAAAACTTTGTTTAATAGATCTTGTTTTACTTTATATGAAACTAAGCCCTATCAAATAATCAAAGCCCTAGTTTTAGTGCAAAATTGTAAAAAACCTTATATGATCATTTGTTAAGAAGCAAAATTTTATATTTGTCATTTCCTAAAGCCGGGTCTGAAAACATGAAATCATCACTTAGTGATTCTAAATTGTATGTTGCTTATACTTTCGAAATGTATGTGAGTAAGTTATTCTGATCTGGGTTAATGATGTAGGTTTCGATAGGAGACGAATGAGTTACCAAACCTTTATTATTAGTGAACCCCCTGTAGAGCTGCGGGTGCGCGTCCATCACGATGCCGAGGAGGGGGAGGTAGAGCGCGGCGACGCGAGCCTTCACATCGGGCGCCTGCAGCCGCGGGTCCGCGTCGTGCGCCGTCAGCAGCGACAGCACCGCGTTCACAGCGCAACATTGCAACACCGGACTTCTACAACGCACACACACCCTATATGTAATCGTTCAAATGTATAACAATGAGAAAAAAATAAATGTTTCATCTTTTTATCTATTTAGAGTATTGCTATATTTTATAGTTATTGATTATGGAGAGGCGTTTGTCGAGGTAAAAACCCAACCACCTACGTCCAATGGAGAGGGTGGAACATATTAAAAATCATTTCAAGAAACTATTGCTATTATTTTACTTAACTATTATACATCCGATTTTTAAATAAGATTGTCTTTATGGCGGCTTCATTTAAATTTTTATAGCGATTTTTAAATTATAATCCACAATGTCTCGTGCCGTAGCTTGATGGTCCGATGGATGAACCTACTAATTGAGTCATCACTCACGTCGGTATAGTAAACAAAGGTGTCAGTGTGTCTGGGTTATTATAGAGGGTTGAAATTTGAAGGGAAGGTGACGAAAACATTTTTTGAATTATAAAGTTTTTTGTCTTATCACATAAATACTATATTAGATAATGATAATTAAATTAAATTTTAATGGTGGTAGAGATACGCTGAAACTATTACTGGTTTCAGCATGAATGAGTCGGCTCGTCCGGGGTAGTACCACCCTCTCACAGAAACACCGACGTGAAGTAACAGTGCTTGCATTGTTGCGTTTCGTTCGGTCAGTGAGAGCGCCGGAGGCCCACCTCTCCTCCCCTCTTCTCCTCTCCCTCTTCCCACCCCTAATCCCTTCCCCCAAAAGGGTGGCAACGCACTTGCGACTCCTCTGGTGTTGTTAGTGTCCCTGGACGGTGGTGATTACTTAACAGCAGGTGACCTACCTGTTCGTTTGCCACTGATAAAAGGTACTAACTGCAGATCGAGTGCGTTGGTGAGCTCGGTGAGCAGCAGGCCGGCGAGGTAGTGCCGCGAGCGGAACTCGTGCGTGAGCGCCGTGCAGTGCGGCGGGCCGGAGCTGGACGCGGAGTGCGCCGAGTGTGCGGAGGGCGCGGGGGAGACGGCGCCGGTGCCGGCAGAGCTCGCGCACGCGGGCAGGTTCAGCGACACGTAGTGCTCGTGCGAACATATTATACGCAGAAACGATACCTGAAACGTTTTTTTTTTCTATCTGAATACGCTATTGGCCTGACGGGCCTTCACAGCTTCACCGGACTAAGGCACGCCAATAAGCTCAAGGGTGCCAGAGTGGCCGAACCTCGGCTTGGTCTACTGCCTTGGATGCAACACCGCGAGTTTGTCTAATGTGAATTAAGATAGCCATTCACACATATAAGAATTCCTGTGACACACATGTATACCGGCATGCGAGCCTCATGAATTCGAGCGTGTATTTTGTATTTTTGATAATTTGGCTAATCTAAGCTAACCCAGTACCTGAAAGGTTTCATCACTTACAAATGGGTCATTCAACGACAAATCGGACGGTTGGAAATTTGTTACTTCCTCAATTTTTAATTTGGATTTTTGAATATTTAAAATCGAGGACAAACGTAAGGAAGTTCAAATTTTCAAAAAATAAATAGTGATTAGAAAAAAAACCATTATCAGACCAGGCTTGAAAGTTGAGGAATGGGCAGAATTTTAAGGTAAAAAAATAATCGAAGTACATTCATTTTTTTTAAACTCAATTTAAAGATTAAAATTCAAAGAGTTTTGTAAAAGAAATTGGAAGTACATATCTTTGATTTATATCTTTCTATAAAAGACATATAAAAACGATTAAAAAAGTTATACCTGAAAAATTATTTTTTGAATGAATAATTAAAAAAAAAAAAACTAGGGCTATTTTTGATGGGTATTAAAACATCACAAAATTGAGGAAAAAAAAATTGAAACCTTCCTATTTGACGTGGAATGCCGCCAATACAACAGAATACATATAGTTTTCGATATAAAAAAATATGGACCTAACGTTTCTATCTAGTTTTTTGGTAATTTATTACACACATTCAATTTAATTATCATTTGCTAGATGGAGTAAGAAGATAATCATCTTTATTGTTACACGAATATCATATGATATATATAACTTATAATTATAAAACAATACATTCATTTAAATTACATGTGGCAGAGATGCGAATGTTAAGGTGGATGTGTGGTGTGACTAGAATGGATAAAATTAAGAATGAGTATATCAGAGGAAGTTTGAAAATAGCACCAGTGACAGAGAAGTTGAGGAGTAATAGGTTAGCATGGTATGGGCATGTCACGAGGAGAGATGAAAACCATGTAACTAGAAAAGTGTTGAGTATGTTTGTGGACGGATATACGAGTAGAGGAAGACCGAAAAAGGTATGGATGGACTGCGTGAAAAACGATATGTGCGTAAAAGGTGTGAATACTGAAATGACATTTGACAGGAGAGAGTGGAAAAAGAAAACATGTTGTGCCGACCCTACTTAAGTGGGATAAGGGTAATGATGATGAATACATTCAAAGGTATGTTACTTACTTTGTAATGTACAAGAGGCACGGCGTCTGGCAAAGAGGCAACCTTCGCACTCATCTGCTTATAGTATGTACGGATCAGGTTAAACACGTATCCGCGATCCATTATGCTAAGAAGATCGAATAGAAAGAACGCTAAACTGTTGTTAAGACTCTGGGTGAGTCTGCTATTTTTTCCATATCTGTAAAAAAATATAGAATACAATTCTTATATCGAAATTCAGTGCAATGTTTTATAAATAAATAAGAAATAGACAATGAAATGAATTGATCCATTAATAATATTAAAAATTGTATATAAAAATACACTGTCCTTATGTTTATCTATCATAAACTCTGAAACTACTCAACCGATCTTCATGAAAGCTGGCATTTATGTATAATTTAGTCCAACTTGAGACATAGAATAATTTATATTTTGATTAATGGCCTTAATATTTTTTAATTACAAATTAAATGATTGTCAATGTTGATTATTTCATCAGTCTCAAACAGCTGGCGATTTAAATCAGTTTGTTGACAGAAAACTGTAGGACTGACTTTTATAGGTATTTCATAGATGGCATCACGTTTTAATTTTGAATTTTTTTTTCAATTTTAATTTAATATGTAATAAAAATGAGCCACAGTACCGCGTGGACGGGTCACCTAGTTGTCTATATAATAATCAGTTATCTTATAATGAAAGTTTGTATCGTCAAAGAAAGAAGTGTAATTTCTGTTACGGGCATGAGTTAGTTGTACACGTCTCAATTTTAATTGTATTTTTTTTTCTTGTCCAACTTATTTAGATAGAACTAATTCCAGACATACCCGGATATAATCTCCGATGTGACGTTGTTAACTAGTGTGGTGATGTCATCAGTAAATTGTTCTGGGAAGCGAGCTTTTCGTGGGGCCTCATGCGCTCCACTCCAGTATAAGTATTCTACCATCGATTTCACCATCAGTTCAAAAAGTGCCCTGCCATAGAAAACATTAATTAGAACTTTAAAATTCTTCAATTATAATAATACCACCCAATATAGTGAAAAATGAATACTTCCAATATCTTTAGTATATCAATATTTGTACTTAATTGAAGAAAACATTAATTGAATAAATGTAACTCGCCCTATCCTTTTAAATTATACTATTCTTTAATTTAGTTACTGGAACTATTTACAAAAAGCATCGCTAATTATACTGAAAATTATGATAATTTTGAAAGTAAGTCCCGGCGTGTCTTTCCGTCATCTTATAACTTGGGAGACTTCAAGAGTCAACAGGTATCTAGTGGGTAAGCGCGAATTCATCGTCGGCCTCATCGTCACTTACCATCAGGTGAGACTGTGGCCAAGCGAGTACCTGTTGAACTAAAAAAAAAAAAAAACAAAAACCATTTACCATGAATTATGCATAGCCAGTTCCCTGGTTGATCCGCTAGCGACGACCCACTGTAATGCCAACTCCTCGTGCAGGATCTTACAAGATCCATCCGTCATAACTGTGTATAAATAGTTAGTTTACATTACCATTGAGTGATTTCTATTGTGTATTAAAGAAATCACTGGAAAAATCTAGAACTCTTTATAAACATTTAGTATAAACTGGTGAAAAGAGATAAGGTATCTATTCATGTTTTCAACATTATAATAAATGATGTGCCAGTTCATGGAACACGAACAATTAACATATTTTGAAACTAGTCCCTTTTGTAATCAGTTAACGTTCCATCATGAATCAGTTTTGACTGAATTCTGGAAATTTCCATCCCCCTTTTTTATACGATATAGTGTTTTTGATATCAAAACGAATCCCAAAATAGGCAAGCGGAAATAAGATGACTACTATTGCTACTGAGAACTGTTACAATGAGTTCGTCCTTATTTTTGTATCAATTAATTATTTCAGTGCAGATGGGATTTTATTAGAGAGTATTATTAGAGTCGGGTCGAGTGATCTTCGTATGACTGATCCATGGTCACTATTTGGTTTTTTTTGTCTGATTATATTGGTTTTAATGATCTATGGTCTTGTACAGGTTTGTGAAGTATTCGGACATAAATTGGTTGGGGGTAGCCAAAATTATTATTTTTTTGACACATTGCTTGTCAACGGACAATCGGGATGATCGGTCACTTACTCGGCGGACTTGCTCGGCGGCACTTGTTCGAAACTCGCGCTTACACTCGGACTCGCTCACCATACAAGTGACACGGCGGCTCGGAATTTATATTTGTGCATTGTGTGTACGTGTTGGAAATCTGGTGCTCTCACCACGGAAACGGCGGCGGAGAAGACATTATATCAAGTAAGTGAGCGTTTTATCCCGGTTATAAAGAGACATACTTTCGGCATATTTTTCCAGGGGTATCTACCTCCAGCCCATTTAAAATATACAGTCCACTTCCTAGGCTAGGTACCCCGATCAGTGTGGGTGTGGTGGTTGCCACCCCATGAAGAAAACCATGATTTTTACCTGCTGGTGGAAGAGGTAGACCGATGTCCCTGTCGGTGAGTGATGGTCTCGGTATAGTGCACTGGAACTGGATGTAGGTACTGATGAGGCTGCTGCGTCCGTGGAAGTCGCACGTTACACCGTCATTCATATTCTGTCATGCAACAAAATAATCTATATGAATAAAAATCAATCGTCGAATTATGTAAGCGCATTTGGCTGATTCTTTATTTGTTATGTTCGTAATTATCAAGATAAAGTTTGTAGGAAAGACATTGTTTGTGAAAATCGTATGGGAAAGTGAAAAATTTGAGTTATAAAGTCTCCATGTAAAAATAAACAAGCGAGTGAATGGTGTAAGGCGATCTTCCAAAATATTGACAAAATTGACTGATTGATTTAACTATTTTATTTCATTACATGGTTGTACTGTAAAGAGAAGATTTGGTTTCATATTCATTGGTGTGGCTGTGCAGCATTATCTATACTATGTTTGAATAATTACATTTTTTTATTTACTTTGGATTTAATATAAACTAGCGGGCCCCGCAGACGTTGTCCCGCTCTGGTTATAAAAAAATACCTTACACATTATATACCAAAACCTTCCTCGTGAATCACTATATTCATTGGTGAAAATCGCAAGAAAATCCGTTCAGTAGTTTTCGAGTTTATCGCGAACATACAGACAGACAGACGCGGTAGGGGACTTTGTTTTATACTATGTAATGATATATTTTACTTCTATATCTATACATATAATAAAAATGTAAATCTAACGTGTCTGTACTTTTTTTTTGTAGGAATAAGTAATAAAATATATTTCAATCATTTTTAGAAATGTCTGTCTGTCTACCTGTCTGTTTGTATGAATACGCATCACTGCTAAAGTATCGGGTTCACAATAAAACCTCATAAAGAAAATAATATAGCATATATATCCTCGAGAGACAATTAATCTTTGTTTCATTAAGATCTGTCCACTTTATCAAAAGTTATTGTAATTTGAATGACGGCTCGAGTTAAAGTACGAGAGAAGAGTAGTCATCTATACTAATATTATAAAGCTGGAGGGTTTGTTTGGTTGAACGTGTTAACCTCAGGAACTACTAGTCCGGTTTGATTCTTCCAGTGTTAGATAGCGCATTTATCGTGAAAGGCTATAGGCGATATATCATCACGCTAAGACCAATAGGAGCAGAGTAACAATGAAGAATGTTTCAAAATCGGGTTTTTTCCCTTATGAGAGCTTCCGCTTCGTGTTAGCGTTAACGGTAACTATTCCACGCGGACGAAGTCGCGGGCAGATGCTAGTATACAATAAAAATTGTTATATGATTTGCTAACAACCTCTTTCTCTTGTTTTAAACTAGAATCTCACATATGGATATGTCTAACACTATAAGTATGTACAGTATGATTAAAAAACAATAGTGGACATCGACAGCCTATCAACAGTTAACGCTGTCATTTTTGTTTTCGAACTGATTATTCTCTGCTGTCCTAAGTGATCTTTACAATTTCACTGGGCTATCCGCTGTCATGTTCTCAACTCTTATGTATGTATTGACTTATTACCATGTGTATAGTGGTCGCTGTGCAGTCGGATGTAATTGCCCTGTAATCTCAGCTAGCTAGGGGTATACTCACAGTGATCTCGGTGAATATATGAGCGATGCAGGTGAAAACGTCCTGTGCTATGTTGAGGATGTGTGAGGCGAGCGAGGGTGGCGCCACCAGCAACTGCAGCAGCTTGTCGAGCACCACGGGTAGGTATCGCGCTAACACTTCCACGTTCGAGGTAGGCAGCTCAGATATACTACAAATTCAAAAGTACACATAATCGACTTTTTTTTTCGAATTGATTCACTTAATCGACTTTTTTTTCTTTTTTTTTTGAACTGACTACGCTATTGACCAAGCACGGTCTTAACAGCTTCACCGGACTACAATTAACCGACAATACTAAGCTTGTATGGTTTTCGTGCACATTTTAGTTTTTGATATGAAATATCTATAGCGGCGGGTCAGACCGAGTATTAGTGTGGCGACGCGTCGCCACGGTATGCGTCGCCACGCTATATGATTTTGAATTTTTGTATTTAATTAATATAAATGTTTATGACATAATAATATCACCTAATATCCCCTCTGTTTAAAAAAATAAACCTTTATATTTTATTTTTGATAATGCCATATCTATTTCATGTCGTAAATTATCCTTTTATAGTATATTACATGTACAAAACAATTTCGATGTTTCACATCTGTCAGGCTAAATTTGTTTTGTTAAAGTTAGGGCCAACGTTATTGGCCCTTAGTCTTTAAATTTACATCTATACTACTACTATTAGAAAAGAAAAAGTTTGATTTTTTGTTTTTATAGGATAAACTCAAAAATACTGAACCGATTTTAAAAATTCTTTAACCTATCGAAAACCACATTATCCGCGAGAAACGAGCGAGGCCGTGACTAAAAACTAGTATAATCTACAAAACTGTATATTCAAAATCTATGGTTTGGTTATTATGAATGTTGATATGTTTACATTAAAATTAATAAATTTCGAGTATATATGTTTCGTGATACTGAATTGAAAACTGCTAGGCAATTTTAAACAGATTTAATTAGTAACTACTACAAATTAATATAGCTTTGTATAAAAAATAAACAAATGAAATTATATAAATATGTTAAAAAAAGATGTCGCTAATTCAAAGTCACCTGGCTCTTAGTTCAGATTCCATGTTAGCGAGTCCAATCCGGGGCGGTATATTACCCTCTTGTACTGCTTCGCAAGCCATTGCGAATCGTTCGATGTAACAGTCCTAGAATAATAATTACATATACAATTTTATATTCCAAACAACTTATATAATAACTTTCTATTGCCTGCTTAATGCGCATGTACGATATTAAATTACATCATTTTTAATATTACTTACTGAGAACTTTAAATCGAATAGGTATTAGGGTGGGTCAAAAATCCTATTTTTTTTTTAGTTACCATGATAATTTCGTCCAAGAAGTATAAAAAGAAATTCAGATACATTTTAAGCTCCTAATATTAACACTAAGAGGTGGTTCATCGTGATTTTTAATTTTCCATATGAATGACAAGTGATTTTTTTCTTTGGAATTTTAATGCGCTGGAACGAATTATCGTCCAGCTAAATTGAAAACATATACTTGTAGGGAATTAAACGATCTACAAAAAAATCTCATATGATTTCTTGCTTAGTCGCCTATTTAAAAGTTATTCGAGGTTAAAGTTCAACCTTAAATGGTAAATGACTTTTACAATTTTTCATATTCTATAACAAAATAATAGTTGAAAAACATAAAATATCATATTCACTATCTATATACTTATAAACTATCAATTTACTTTCATATTTACCATCAGTTACTTATCAAACCCTCTATACAATCAATTTCAAATAGGCAGTATACATTTAATACTAGAGTAGGTAAGAAGATATTAAGAATGAAGATGCCTTACCAGAGGATGTACTGTGGTGTGAGGGTCCAGTGTGATGCTGAATATGGGTTTATGATTGTCTATCCACTTAGTACCTGGCAGCAGTACTTCGGGGAATATGTAAGAGTAGTTCGGAGGTGGTTCTTCTTGCATCACCGGTAGGTTGAATTCTCCACAAGTTAATTTACCGTTACGACATAACGGTAACCACTGGGGAAGAAAATATATAGAACTTAAGACACTAACCATATGTCCGATGAGAATTCCCATCGGTAACATTTCGGGAACAAGACATTCTCATAGAAAACCGTGAAGTATTGCATTGTTGCGTTTCGTTCGGTCAGTGAGAACGCCGGAGGCCCACCTCCTCTCCTCTCTCCTCTCCCTCTCCCTCCCCTAACCCTTCCCTCAAAGGGTGGCAACGCACTTGCGACTCCTTGGGTGTTGTTAGTGTCCATGGACGGTGGTGATCACTTAACAGCAGGTGACCCATCTGTTCGTTTGCCACCTATGACATAACCTATTTCTAACCCTTTAATACCCTTAGTGGATGAATTTCCAATCATCCAGTTTAAGAGCTCAGATACATTGTATAAACAACTTTTAACAAAAATTTCATGCTTCTAAGGCCATCAACTGGTTCACAACATATTCTAAAACATTGGTATACCACCAGGTAAGCTTTAGAAAACTCCTTACCACTATGATATAGTTTTACATCACAACGTTTCCCTTCATAGAAAGTTTAGGTTCAATAACGCAATATAAAAGTAATTACTCAACATGATTACTTCAGACTTGTGTGCTGGTGCCATCCTAGGCTTAGCGTGTTTACATTCTTAAATCAAATCAAAAATACTTCATTCAGTTTAGGCCCTAATAAGGCGCTTATGAACGTCAATAGTACCACCGGTTCGGAAAACAACCCAGTCATCGAGAAGAACCTGCAAGAAACCTGATCGGGTTGATCTTTTTAACATAATACTCATATATTTGGAATAAATTATGCCTTACAATAATGTTTTTAGTGGATGCACAGAGAGGAGTCAATTCTAGATATCACCATTGTTTACATATTGCTCCACTTTATAATAGCCTTTCGACATTATAACCCGCTTGACATGGTGCTTAAATTTACAGTCCGGCAAATCGGTAATATGTTTTGGGAGTTTATTGTAAAACCTAACACTATTACCTAAGAAACTATTACTGATTTTGCTAAATCTGAAACATGGGACGATCAGTTTGTTACAGTTTCTAGTATTTAGATCATGCCGGTCCTTTACAAAATATGTACATATATATATTTTTTTTATATATACTTAGGTCACATTATCACATAGCAACATCTGACATTTAGGTGGAATATTAAAATGGTTTTACATATATAGAAATATTATATGATACTCACAGAATAACCAACAGGTGTTTCCACATTCTTCTCCTGGTCGGGGGTTACCGGCTTCCTTTGACATGACACATGGAGGAATGTGAATAGTAAATGATGCTGGTCCCCGAGATCCGACGGCAATTTAATTTTGATCTCGTCGTATAACGATGGATTCCTATATAAGATAAACAATATATCTATACTTTAATTCTGGGACTATAACCTATTCACAAACATATGTATTGTAATACATGTTTTGACTATTCGAAATATCATCACTCGTTAGGGTAATGTAATTTAAACATCCAACAACACACGGCCGTAGCTAGGAGGGGGCACTGTGGGGTAATGCCCTACCTTAAAAATACCAAAAACGAAGATAAATTATTATAATTAAATTGTTTGTTCATAGTTTGAGATTTTTTTTAATGTAGCAACCTATATCTAAACTTTTCCGAACATACCACAGTTTGTGACATACAATGGCAGATTAATTATGATAATTTTTTTACTTCCGCCTTACGTGTAACCAATACTGCCCTACCTCAAATTCGACTCTAGCTACAACCCTGCATATACCTCCATTTTAAATACATTTATATTTTAGTATTATACTTTTCTCTGATATTCATGCATTTAATTAAGTTATAAGTAACAGTTTTTTTTTATTTAGATACTTTTTTTACTTCCTTCATTTAGAGTGAAAAATTTAACTCAGCTTGGAAAAGCCATGTAATATTTTTTTACAAATTTACGTAATTTATTATAAGGATTCTCATATTTTTATTTCTCATTAAATATATTTACTTCTAATATCACACAGATATATCTACATGTCTTTAATTAATTTATATGTAAAAAAAAACATAATTCAGTCTTCCGATTTTCATTACAAAAAATTATTATTTATTATATTAAAATAATCTCAGTAAAATGCGCATGTTGCATTCGATTGATGTGACATTTTAAGTCACACAATTTTTTGGTACGCAATATCTAAGTGTAAATGTCAGAACAATGTTTAGAAAGCTGCGACTATACGATTTACGATTGTTGTTTCTGTTCGGTATAAAGAATTTTATTTCTCAAAGAACATAGTTCACTTATTGATACTTAAAAAACATTAATAATCGTTAAGCTAATCATCCAGTGTTAGAAAAGATACAAAATTGCTATAAAATATTTCTTATGCTAAAATACTGACGAAAGAGAAGACAAAACATGTACCGCTATGATGAGAGTAAAATACAGATAAAAAAAAAAAAACAATTAAAAAAAGTGTAATAATTATACATAAAAAAAATTATTTTTTAGAAATAGCTTTAGCTTTACTTTAAATATATTTAAGGATTCAATTTCCCGTATTTCGATTGGTAATTCATTGAATAATTTAGCTCCCTCGAATTTTATGTTTTGTATGCCATATCGAGTTGTCCTTGGTCTACTTAGGACCAATTTGCTTGTATTTCTTAAACATCGTTTAGAGGTATTTATTGTAAAGCTTATATGTGAATGCCATTTTTTGTTCACGTAATAACAATAATTAAGTCAATGATAAGTCAAAAGTTACAATGAGAGATAAATTTAAATATTTCCTCACTTGTTATGATAGAGGACTGTTGTATATGCTTCTGTGGTGAACTCGGGACAGGAACTGCGACCGAAAATCACTGGCAATGCTGATTCCTCGTTCTCACCAGACATCAATTGAATTCTCACCTACAATTTTTAAAATGTGTCTATTTATAGAAACTACTATTTTTTAAAACGCAAAGCAACATGCACTACGTTAAGAAGTTTTAGTCATGGACTTAAAAAATGATAAGTCAGGATAGTTTATTTAAAAAACTTAATATAATTTCACCTGAGATTTGAAGTGATGGCGTGGCTTTAAGAGAAGCGACACGAGTCATAAGGAAAATGGGTGCATCTAACTAAAACAAGAATGTCGAGCCAATCATAAGGACTGTCCACAGAAGTTAAAACTCAAACCGGATTAAATAAATGTGTTCTCTTTTGAGTTTTTAAATTATTTATAGTGTGGATGATAATATTTAAACTCTAGAATTAGTTCATTCATATTATTAACATTAGTGTGGTTTTCATATCTATTAGCACTCGGAGTAATAATGATATGCATTATTATAAAGTTATTTATTAATCGATCAAACGTATAATGAGCTGCAAAATATCAATATTATATGTACACAGACCTCTATATTATGGGTCGCTAGTCTGACAAGAGCCACATAACCGCAATACGGCCGGTAACGCTTACTAGCATGTCATGGCGCGAAATTTTTAACGCGTCTAAATTAATTTTCATTTCAAAAATAGAAGAAATGTCGAAAAATTTGTAGTTTACGTCTTTAGCAATGGACGACTAATTCGTTTTATGAGTAAGTGTAATTTGGAAATAAGAGCTTATAGGTGATATATACAGGGGAGGTGATTGACATATATTTTATGATGAAAGTGCTGAAATAGAAAAATGTGGTTAACGTTTAATACCGTGATATTTCTAGCAGAACCGGTGCGTGAAGTGTAGGCGTTGAGGTTGATCTCCTTTATGGCCAAGTAGAGAAGGTTGCGGTACTGGTAGTGGGGCGCGGCCGCTGCATGTAGCGGGAACGGTAAAATCTCCTTACACGGACGAACGCTTTCATCTGTATGTAAACTCATTCTTTTATTTCTATATACTTTTATTTACAGTTTTTTATTTACCTAATCTTACTGGTGGTACATAGTCCAAGATTCAAAATTCCTTATGTTCTGAGTAGTGTTTCATGCAGGTACTGGGAACGCTTGCGCACTCACAGAGTTTGAGTCTGTGACAAATGTGTAGATACCAGCTAAGAAAGGTGACTAAAAATAAGAGCTACTTTACTTAAATTGAAATGGCTGATTTTTATATACGTTTTGTAAAATATCAGTCTACTTTAGAGTGATTTGCTGTGGGATCATCTAAAACACACTAAAACTAAAGGGGACTGGCCCTCAAAGAACAGCTACCGGGACACTAAGTTTTAACGCGTCAATAACATTTAATTGTGTTCCACAATATCTAACTCTTGTTTGCGATAGATGGCACCCTCACGTTTTTAAACTAGGTATCGAAAGGTGTAATATTTTAAACTACTATGTAATGTTTTGAGTTAATAAGACTTTCGGTATAGCTGGTGTTTGCAAACGCTGTAAATATGTGCATAAAAGGTAGAGCACTTTTTGAATACTTTATTAAATTTATTTGGCGACAGATTTACAACTTAGAGTGGTAGTTAATCAAGCGCGCTTTGAAATAACTATGCTACCACCATGCTATGTATTATGTTTTCCTTCACCGGTAACAACGGCGTATTCGCAAGGATTCGAACCTACGTCGACCGACGCCGTATCCACACACGCTAACTTCCAAGCCATCAACACTTCATTCAAACTTCATCAAAAATGATAACCACAAAATTTAATCGACTTCAAATAATATCCTGTGAATATAATGCTCACAACCTATGTATATTTCAAATAAAAATCCAGTACAATGTCGAATTAAAGTCACGTTATTAATAAGTAGATAAAAATGCGTACTTTTGATTAACAAATGGTTTTACTGAATTAAGAATGCACCTATAATTATATTGTTACTTCTAATTACTGTAGAAATATCAACATCATAAGCCTTGTAAGAAACCCACTGCAGGGCCATAGGCCTCTTCCAGAAGGACGGTATGGGCGATAATCATCGCGCCAGCCCACGACGTATTATCGATTTCAAACTGAGATATTCCATAGTTCTATATTTTTTCACTCACGATGTTTTCCTCTACCGTCAACCGATTCTTTTTTCTTTTTTTTTTCGAACTGACTACGCTATTGACCAAGCAAGGTCTTAACAGCTTCACCGGACTACTCCCGTCAACCTATAGTGTTACAAATTTATATGAGTAAATGTTTCGCGAATACTGAAAAATTCGTCGGTACAGGCTGGGGTTCGAACTTGCGAGCATCGGATTTATATTCTACCGGTCAAACCACACGACCACAACGACTATAGAAATATAGTACAGTAAATATAATAGTTTTCTAAGTAATACTACTTACTACTGTAATAATACTGTATATCATAATATAAACCTTTTGTATTATAGTGTATCTTGTTGAATAAACTTATTATTAAGGTTAAGTTTTCTAAGTCACATTGTAATACTCGAAATCACGTTATTTAACAAAATATTTTTTTTTTTTTTGTGTCATAGGTGGCAAACGAACAGGTGGGTCACCTGCTGTTAAGTGATCACCACCATCCATGCACACTAACAACCCCAGAGGAGTCGTAAGTGCGTTGCCATCTTTCAGAGGGAAGGGTTAGGGGAGGGAAAAGGAGAGGAGAGAGGAGAGGGGAGATGGGTCTCCGGCGCTCTCACTGACCGAACGAAACGCAACAATGCAAGCACTGTTACTTCACGTCGGTTTTCTGTGAGAGGGTGGTACTACCCCGGGCGAGCCGACCCATTCATGCTGAAACCAATAATAGTTTCAGCGTGGCTCTACCACCATTAAAATCACATCATTATACCATATTCAATGTTATCATATCTCTTAAAGAATCTTGCCCACGGCCTGAATTGAATAAATGTAGATTTGACCATCTTTAGGGAACAATTTTATTATACCGGATATAACTTACTTTCCTTTTTTGTATCGCTGACAACGTGTATGCACAATTCCATGACGATCGTTTGAGTATTTAACGCATGAAAGCGCATAAAACAAACTCACATTCGTTTTTACCGACCCTCCCGATGAAATAATGGCAGTGAACGATCAGTACCAGCCTGTCTCTCCAAACAGAGCGTGCTCACGCCCACGCCCGCGTAACCACAGATCACGCCGCCGTGGTCTGGGGGTAAATTTCGCTCCCGCACACCAGACTAGGCCCCCCTCGGCAGCAGCTCAAGCCTAGGTCCGTTCCCTCGGCGTGGAGCCCTTGAGTACGCTGCTCGCGCGATACAGTGACACAAAATCTTACATCACTGCGACAACATTACACATATCACCTCCACACACGTGCACGCATACACGCTTACACATGCAGGTGGAAGGGTTTTTTTTTTTTCCCTTATCAAACTGAAATAGTTTAGAATATTATCCGATACGAAATATATATAAGAGTTGTTGAGGTATGTATGCTTGGTACACATATATGTTTCAACAACTCATATATGTATGAATAGTTAGCTTAGCTTAGGTTAGCTCAGATAGGTCGCGAATTGCATGTATCAGGCAACAGCCAAAGCCGAGGTGTGCCGCGCACCCTTGAGCTAGTTGTCAAAGTAAAATCGGCTGAGTGCCTTAAGCGCTCGCCTTAGTAGTCCGGTGAAGCTGTTAAGACCTTGCTTGGTCAATAGCGTAATCAGTTCGAAAAAAAAAAAAAACTCACATTCGTACTTATAATATTAGTTAGAATTAGGGTAGTATTATGTACGTTACATTTATCCACAATGGCTAAACAGTTGTGAATATTTATCAGGACTATTTTAAAATCGTTAAAAGAATTTTATGAGTTTAAATAGTAATAATTAAAAGGTGAAAAATAACGTAAAAATGCCTAGTTCCCGTTTTATAAAAATTTAGAGGAGGAATTTAGTTTTAAAATATACAAAAACAATATACCTCCGTATGGATGCAGCTTCGCTAACTCCGGTGTCAGACCGTTCTTAATCTCGTCCGGACAAGGACACACTTCTATCTTCAAAGTGCCGGGAATACATTTCAATTTTTTCGGTGCAGAACTCGGCCTCTTGATTTCCGCTAGAAACTTGTATAAATCTTCGTCACGCAGTTTATCGGTTTCCTAAGAAAAAATAATGTATAATTAATTATGTGTTCATATTTGTAAGAAATCCTATTGCTATGTGTTTGTTTTATCTTTAAATTCGGTTTAAAGTTTCACTTAAAGTTTTGTTTTGTTACATGAATTAATGTTCTTCTATATATAAATAGAATGATGTCTCCCTTACGCATCACACAAAAACTTCTGGACATATTTCGATCAGATTCTTTTAGTTCTATAAATTGTTCTACTTCTTAGACACTCCTTACTTAAAAAAATGTTATGACATTTTCATTTCAGTTAGTAGGACGAAACAACGATTCTAACGAAAAATACAAAAGTCTTTGTTTGTAATGCGTTTACGCCTTAACAACAAAACCGATTATCTTATATTGAATATTAGAAATGCGAATCTTTTTGTTTATTTGTTACACTTTCACGACGTAACGTAACCGGTTACAATGAAATGTTGCATACACTTTGTAGGTTTTTTTTTGTCGAACTGACTACGCTATTGACCTTGCTATCTTAACAGCTTTACCGGACTACACACTTTGTCAGGGGTATAAAAAAGGGCATGCGAGTAGCTTTCAACCGGGAAAACCTACTATAACCTAATGATAGGTCAAACCTACATTAATCCGAACAACGCCGCAGGCAAGAGTTAGTAAAGATATAAATGTATGTATGTAAGTCCTTGTTTCTCAAACGATTTTGTTTATTTCTTTTTTTAGTTCAGTAAAATGTTGACAATCTTTGTTTGTATGAAAAAATAAATATTGGAAAGTTTTTTTTCTAAACAATGAGAAATAAAATAAAAATTAATTATAGTCGAATTACGTCTCGTCCACAAGTAACAATTGTAATACATTAATCAATATGATTTATTCTACTACCACCGATAGTTCAAAATAAAAATTTAAAAACTTCTGATAACTATTTAGAACCTAATTGAGTATAGGTCCTTCCAAAAAATTAAAATTCGGGCACAGCTAGTTTAACGTGTCTGTACGTAAATTAAGCTGTCTGTCTGTTAATCCTACGTTTCTTTAACACGACACTAGGCTATATGTAATACGATACGATAGCTAGTTTACAAAACGTTCAGCGCCATCTAGTGACGCATTTGTAATGTACATCATAGTTGACAGCAAACAGCGATTACAGCGAAGTACTTAGAAGTCAAACCTTGTTATAATTGGGTTTGTTTTCCTGTACACAGTTCGTATAACAGAATACCTTGTATAAATCGGATACAAAACTATGGACTTATCCAATATAAATATTGTAATAATAAAAATAACGCTCATAAATTTTGTTAATATTAAAAATACGAGAGATAGAACATTTATTGTTAGTTTACATAACAGACTTTGACTTTTTATCGTTGTTAGGCCTTGGTATAAAATAGATTTACTTTTTTTTAGCTGAATCACTTTATGCGACAAAGTGTGCCTTATAAATTATAATCGGTTAAAAATGTTAACCAAATTAAATTTTAAATCACTAACCTAATGAAAAATAAACAACCGCAGTACATAATTGAAATGTCTTCATCTTTATGAATTTACTATTACTCGCGGCTTCACTCGCGCTATTGTAGACTTTGTCCATCACTCGGAAACAGTAACATTTGTTTTGGATAAATGGTACCGTATGTCCATTTCTGTACCACTGACATGTATGCAAAGTGTTATGGTGATCGATTGAATAGTTAAAACGTGAAAAAACAAATTCCTTTTCGTATTTATAACATTAGGATTTAATACGAGGTCATGCCTGTGACTTCGTCTGCGTGGTTTACTAACTTTACAATATATTTTATGAATAGAAGAAAAACAATAAAACAGCAAGCATGCTGTTTGCCCCGGGTTTTTTACTTTAAGAAAATAGATATTGCTGAACGTGTGTAGTGTCTATAAAATAAATACGTACGTGTATCAGTGTACACATGTAAGAAGTGAAACTTCTTTATGACATCATTTTTCGAAAAATGATCTACTATATTTACAACTTTGCAGAAATTGGTTAAATAAAGCTAAATTAGATTAAGTTTAAGCAAAAGGCTTTTATTATCATAAATATGTATACAAATAATTCAATTATTTTACCTTATTGTTACTAAGATTATAGTAGCATTTCATCAATTATATTTAATTAATTATAATAGAATTATTACTATTATTGTTATCGTTATTATATATTTTTGAAATTAATGGCTTATGATAACTGAAATATATGGTTTACATTCCACAGAATCTGATCATTGTGAGCGCACCTTTAGAAATAAACATGGCGCGTAACGGAAAAATGTACAGAAATTAAGATGGCGCGTAACCGAAAAACGTTACATACGTTTTTACATGCTCCAAAATTCCTCCCTACGTTGATAAAGAAGTTTCACTTCAAAAAATCTTTTAAAATGTATATTAAGTGAATCTATCTTGATATTTTTTACACGGGGGTCTAATGTCTAACAGCGAAACAAAAAAATGGAAATCTATCAATTGTTTTAGTTTTAATGTGGGTACAATGGCAGACCTCTATCATTTTATTTATATAGAAAATTAAGAACCACTAACTACCATACAAGAAATGTATTGTTAAACAATTAAGAACCACTAACTACCATACAAGAAATGTATTGTTAAACTTGTTTTTGCAACATAACTGTAATACACATAAGCAAGATTATAGGGCAAACCAAATTTAAAAATATTTGATAAATACATAACTACCATAAATAATATTGTTTTGTAGAGCGGAATCCTCACAGAGTATATTCAACTAGACAATAGATGAACGAAGAATATTATAATTATTGAGAACCTATACGGACAGGTCCTTCCAAAAAATATTTTTTTCGGGCACAGCTAGTTTAACGTGTCTGTACGTAAATTAAGCTGTCTGTCTGTTGACTCAACGTTCCTGTAACACGAGACTAGGCTAAATACAGAATACGACACGATAGCTAGTTTAGAAAATATTCAGCGCCATCTAGCGGCGCGTTTGCAATATACATCACAGTTGACAGAAAAGTACTTCGAATGCAAACCTTGTTATAATTCGGTTTTCTCCTGTAGACAGTACACAGTAAATATTCCACACGGACGAAGTCGCGGGAACTTTGTCATTCATATGTTTAATTTGTTTAAGATTTCTAATTTTTATAGACCTAAAACGATGTAAATAAATTTTGCCATTAAAGATTTTGATTTTTTTTATGATCCTCATTTTTTACATGTACAAAATATGAAGATCTTGAAAAATAACGTAAAATATTAGGAACGGATAAAATTGGATTTAGGTTATTTTTGAAAATGTAACCTGTTTGAAGAAGCTAGTGACGGTAATGACGATCGGTTTGAATGTATCGAGAGACGAAGCGAGCTCGTCGGGCTGGTGCGTGGGTAGAGCTCTACGCTCTATAGAGCCCTTGCGTGTGAGGGAGCCGCCCACCTCGCCAGCACGACGACGGAGCTGTTCCAAACTACTCGAGGATGCTTTACGATCTGAAACATTGTAATTTATTCACTTAGATTATAACTAGTTTACAGAATACAGAGGAAAAAACAAAAGTTTACAAAATTTCCTTGTAAATAATGTTAATTCTCCTTTCCTACACATGCGCATCACACCGTTTGCCTCACTTTTCCACGGAAAACACATACCGCTGAATGCATAGTAACTTTACATTTAAATTAAGATATTGTGATATTTTTTAGATAAATAGTGGCTAAGACAGTGGTGCTCAACCTTTTTTTTTAAACAGGCCACAAACTCGTTTCACTCTCGATGTCGCGGGCCGCAAACTACAAATATATAGGCATTAAATTAAAAACACCTAATTACAAATTAACAACGTATTAATGTAGTAAAAATGGTTGTCCAATAAAACAAGCTTGGTGTGATAAGCCTTATATCATAAGAAACGCATTGCAGCCGGGTTATCTGGGATCTATTTAATTTCCTCAGCATGCTCATAGTTTTTCTGATGGGCACGAAATTTAAAATAATTGATTTGACGCATAATTCACAATATCATTAACAATATTGCAACATTTTTTTTATGTTTTTCTCTCTTAATAAAATTATTTTTGTTTGGGTCTCTTAATTTATTTATATGTATAGCTATAGATAGATATTTTAAGTTTATTTTTACCACTTGGGCGCGACATAAATAATGTTTACTTGTATTTCAGCTGGGAAATTTTGAGGCCTAGCTGAACACCAGCGCCATTTTCAATACGCTGACGCCAGGTCTCTTTGTCATACTTTTACTTTTTTATGGTTAAGGCTTTTTATAAATAAATATATTTCTTTCTTTCATTCTTTCAAAATAAAGTATAATCGGGTGAGCCAACAACAAAAGCCCCGCGGGTCGCAGGTTGAATATAGACGGTCTAAGAGGTAAAACTGCCAAAAAATGATCTAAATGTAACATTAATAATTAAAAACCATCTCTTGATTTATAAATTTCTGATTTATTATGTAACCTAATTTTGAGATATTATTTTGCTTATTTATAGGAAACACTAAAAACGATATATTGTACACCTCTTTTATTTCATAGTTCTGTTAGGGAAATATTTAATCACCTTCAAAAAATAGCAAATATATTGAAAAGAGTGCTCGTCTAACTTCTAATATGAGTATAGTGTAATATTATTTACAGATAAAATAGAAGTGTTCAAACTATAAACAAATTAATGGTAGGTGTGGTAGTCGAGTGATCGAAATTTGACCACAAAAGAAAAAAGGAACTATTTATAAAACTATTATTGATAACGCTCGTCAATAGCTACTAAACAAAAAAAAAATGAAGAAGATTGGAAGAAAGAGAAACTGAGGTGGGAGTTGTTTCTAACCGTTTCCCCACGGCTTATTTATATATAGACTAGCTGTGCCCACGACTCCGTGGAACCTAATGTAAAAAAAACAGTGCCTAATGAAATTATCTGAACGTATTCAGTCCACTTACTTATCTACTTTTCTTTTGTCTACTTTTGATAGAGTGAAGAGATTTTAATGAATAGATGTTATCGAGTAGATACGTTTAATGATTTTCTTGGTGAGCTTTTGTCGTGAACGCAGTACTTTAGCAGTGATGCGTATTCATACAAAAGGTAGTCCGGTGAAGATGTTAAGACCTTGCTTGGTCAATAGCGTAGTCAGTACGAAAAAAAAATGTATTAATACAAAACAGACATTTCTAAAAATGATTGAAATGTATTTTACTATTTATTCCAAGGCACATGCAACAATTTTTTTCACAAAATTCTAAAATTTACAGACACGTTAGATTTACTTGCTTATTATATGCACAGATAGATGTTAGAGATGAACTCACCCAGGCTATTGGTATTGGAGCCAGCAGAGAGGCTGTCCTTATCGGACTGGTCTCGGTCGAGGCTGTTAGATCCGCTGAGTATGTTCAGCAGCGAGACGGCGCTCCAGGCGAGCGGCATGCGGTACTTCCCCAACCGAGCGCACGCCGCTTGTGCACCCGCCCGTACTTTTTCACGATTCTAGAAAATTCCATCGTCCATGGTTCAGTGGTTCGCGTGTTTGAACACTGCCATCTACTAATATAGCTTACTAGGGTGGTCCAAGAAAAACTTTTAATTTTTTTTTCTTTAGTTACCATGAATATATCGAAATACGAAAAAAAAAATTACATGTCTAAGGCAGTTTTTATTCAAGTTTTTACAGCCACCTTTATTATATCATCAGTACATCTTATTGGCAGCCTGGTAACATAGATGTGGCATATATGACCCGCCCACTACCTTTTCTTTGAGCTATCACTGTGAGGCTATAAGTTTGGTTTGTACTCATGTATCTGTATCTGGGATATAAATCCCTAATATAAGCCGTATTGTTTGTACATAACCTCAGTAAAAATAAATAATTACTGAACCGATAGTCTTTTACAGACCTTTGGATTTCTCAGTTTAATGAGTGTTTAGTGTTTGGCCACAATTTCATGTCATGTTAAATAACAATGAATGGACTACGATTGGAAAACACGGTAATAATAAACAAATTGGCACTAAATTTTATTTTTAAGTGTATTTACCAGAGTGTTACACATCCACGTGCCGCTTAGATCGATGACTAGGCGGTGACCCAGATTAACATCGCACGAGCCAAAAGAGCTAACGTGCAACCCGCTGTCCGCTGTTGCGACACCACCTAGCCACGAGGCGCTGAAGCACTTGCTCAGCATATTTAGTTTACGACTTACGACTGAGGCATCGCGCCTAAGGAGGACACTTCGTATTCTAACATCGATCCGTCGTCACCTCTCTTAGTAATAACTTAACCATAGTTAAAATTGTAATTTTTAAATATATTAAATATATATATAGTAAAGAGTTGCATTTTTTTTGCACCCTTCGGCTGTAGCCTTCGTAATTAGAGCACATCTTAGTTATTACAAAAACTCCTACTAATTTTCTATAATTTTATTATGATGCTTTTTAATCACTATGAAAATTGACACACCTAAGCATTTTTTCATGTATATTTTATACTGGTCAAAATACTATAACTCGCTACTAGGTGACGTTATGTTATAGTACATTTTTATTATATTTTATACTGTAACTAGTGGACCCAGCGGTCGTTATCCCGCTCTGATAATTAAAAAAACCTTGAAAAAAATAAAACGGATTTTCATGTGGTTTTCACCTGTAGATAAAGTGAACCATGAGGAAGGTTTTTATGTATATAATTTGTCAAGGTTTTTTTTTATAATCAGGGCGGGATAACGTCCACCGTGCCTGCTTGTAACATATAAAATAAACACAAACCTTATCGTCTTTGATGTACGGCTCGACGCACTCGTTGACGTCACCCTGTAGTACTTTCTCGACTCTCACAACTAGGAAGACGTCCGGGGAGGGGTTGTGCAAATCGAAGACTGCACTTCGGCTGAGTGTGGACACGTCTGCGTGGGGCACGTGAGCCGACACCATATGCCTAGTAGTGTCCGTGTTCAAGTTGAAGTAGAAGTTCTCCGATAGTTTCTTCTTCTCTTTAGCGTCGTAGAGTGCCATCGACGCAAACAGCGGTTCCACGTCTAGTTCCAACCTATAAAATATTTTTTCACCTTTTTGATCAATCAGGATCGCCAAGCTAAGTTTAACCGTTAAAATTATTAATAAGAACTGCCCCGCACTTAAAATAACAAGTAAATATAAAACAACAAACAATAAAAATAATACATTTTTAAACAAAATATATCAACAATATTATATCTAAATTATATTATAGAAATCAAATGAAAATAATCCAAATTAATATATTTAAACTTTTTGTTATATTTTTTTTGTAGAACTTCTTTTTTAACCGAAATGGTAGTGCTGTTCAAGCAGAAACTATAAATAGCCTACCAAAGCCAAAGCCTACAGAAAAATTGTACGGCTAAAAGATCCCGTTAGACTTCGTAACTATATAATAACAATCATAAATACTATGGTATAACATAATAATCCCAAGCAGGGTTGATGGATCAGACATGCGGCCGATCGTAAAAATTAAGCCAAATCATATACCACAACATGACAAACATGTTGTACCGACCCTACTTATGTGGGATAAGGGTAAGAAGAAGAAGAAGTTATATTTTTTTTTTGTATATTTATAATCTATACTAATATAATATTATAAAGAGGTAAAGTTTGTGAATTTGTGATGTTGTAAGGGATAATCTCATACATAATATCCGATTTGAAAAACTCTTTCAGTGTTATATAGCTCATTTATCGAGAAAGGTGATAGGCTATATATCATCATGCTAAGTCAAATAGGAGCGGAGCACAAATGAAGAATGTTTCAAAATCGGGGATTTTTCCATTTTGAGAGCTTCCGCTGCGTGTAACGTTAGCACAAAGTAACTATTCCACACGGATGAAGTCGCCGGCAAAGGCTAGGAAGTAATAAAAATACAGAAATGGTTAACTATTTGGATATTTATATAAAATAAAATTTATTAAAACTTTATATTTTGTTATTTATATTATTGTTATTTATATTAACACATTTCAAGTAGCAAAAAAATTTGAAATATTTACAAGTCAAAAATAAATCTATTTTTGATGTGGAAGAGAAATTTCATTTATAATGTGCAGTAATTGTGAAAAAATCAAAGAATCCCTCAAAATCTAGCAACGGCCAAACTTAGAATGCGTCTTGGCTTGGATTCCGGGTCACTTAGGCATTCCAGGCAATGAAACCGCAGATTCCCGCTAAACAAGCTGGCAACATGGGCTAATTAATTATTGCATTATACTTACCTGTATTAGATATAGATGTATACATACATGATATATATTTACTAACTTAGTTTTTTAGGAACTTACTAATCTAAATGGTGTATTGTCCTTTTGTTCTATGTTAGACATAAATGGTGGTGGTTGAAATCTTTTGTTGCTGTATTATCGTTGGAGTTGTTTTTAATGTACATGACACTGGCAGAATTGTGGAATTTTCCATAGAGGCCAAAAGACAATAAAATATATATATATATATATA
>MU159123.1:356310-439062 GCA_015888305.1 Antheraea pernyi | reverse complement strand
TATATATATATATATATATTTGTCGTGAGGTGCGTATCGCGCAAAAACTACTGATAGTTTTTGATCAATTTTTTTAAGTTTTATATCTTAGACACTTGGTCCATAACCTAACAAGCTTATCCTCATTTAGTATAAAGTTATTAAAGTTTTAAGAAACTCCGATTTTTATAAGGACTACGCGTCAAGCGATGTGTGTATTCTTGTCGCGGAGTAATGGGTCAAGTGGTATGATGTTTACGTTTCTCCCCTGTGCATAAAATATATTCTTAAGATAATAAAAACGCAAATGAAGTCGCGGGTATCAGTTAAATAGATGACGACTCGGCCTACGTCTTTTAAAATCACGGAAATACGCATATTTCATAAGCCGCGCGGTCGAGGCACGTTTCGATGTATAATTGGATTCAGAGACACGTGCCGCAGGCTTCGCTAACACGCGACCGACAATGCGACCCGACATACCTTTACAAAACCACGTGAAAAATTAACCTTTAGATATTTATTTAAATGACGAAATCTGCCTTACCGTTTGCGTAAAGACTTTAATAGGTAGGTAATTTTGTAAGAACCTACGATTTGTTGACTCAGGTAGGCTAATTTGGTTTTGTTTCATGACACGTCGAGCATACGCTAGTTCATCCTTAACTACACTAGACTAGCCCAGACCAGGCTAGACCAGTTTCATAATTATAATTTTAACCAGCCCGACACCAGTCACTACAAACATCGAGCCTCCCACATTCGAGTTGTAGGCAATTTTAAGGAACAAACCAGGAATCAAGAAATAAAATAAGTTACATAGATTTTGAAAGTGTCATGTTTGATATAATAATAGTAACAAATAAAAAATAAAATAAACCACGTTTTTAAAATGAACTAAAATTGATACAATAATGTCCTTAAGTTTTCTGAAAACTAAATAGATTATATCTTTTTATAGGCGAAAATTTGTCATTATTGTAAATTGTTAATAGGTATTAAAATAACTTGTAATATTAATTGATATTTGAATGGAAAAACGTGGGGCGTAAATAATAAGTATATAATAACTGTAACTGTCAATGTTATAACTTATTTATTGGTACATATTAAGTATTTACAGTACAAGAAGTATCAATAAACAATATTTGAACTGTTAGTGTATAATTTGTATGTTGCACACGCCTCACATTTTCGATCAGAACATTACAAGTATTTTAATAACAATTAAAAAATTTGGGGTAACTTTATAAAATATTAGAAATTTGGATATTATTTATGAGTCTAAAATCAATGTCTATTTTATATTTTTTCGTTCGTTTAAAAAAACGTGGTAGGTATATATATCTTTTTATTATAATTTACTGGATTTTAATATTGTTTGTCTGAAATTTTCCAACTGATTTCAAACACTTTTAGAGCATAATATAATTTACAGGTAATCAATTTATAAATAATACCTATATAATAAAAGATCGAATTCATTTTCCACATTTTCTTTAATTGTCATCCAATTTAGAGCAATGTCCGAAAGTTCAACTCCCTAGTTAATCGTTTAAAATCAAGTACAAAACTAGATATTCTAAATTACAATTACAAAGAAATGAAATAAAATTATAAGAACATGTTAAAAATTACAATTATAATACAACCAATTGAATTTATAAAAATATGTGAACCAATAAAATATAATTTTATTTTACTTAATTTAAATTTATAATGTAGTCAGTTAAAAAATACAACAACAATAATTTTTCGATTATAGAAGACCCCATTAAAAATAATCTTAAAATTTGTAAAATAGGCAAATTTTACCAATAAGAGAAAGTGTTATTTCCCTGACTAGCTTTTACGAAAAATAAAATGGAGAAATTAGAATAATTTTATTGGTCTAAAGAATTGCGTATTTAATAATATTATTTCAGTTTGTAGTGCGGATAGAACCTGTGCCAGGTCAGCGTAGGAATATAACTACCGCCATACATAATCCTGCTGTAAACGAGTAAGGTTTACGCGGGAGTCTTGGTTGGAAGAGGACAATATATCCTGATACACAGCGTTCGCACGCGGCCCTTTGGATTCAGGATTGTGGTCTTTTTGAGGGTTGTGATACATAGCTATGGTCTGCAGTTGTTGTTTAACATAAGGACAGTATGTGCCCCTTTACACTTCACAACTTTAACATTTAAACAAAAAATCAGCCAGAATTGTTTTTTTACATATTATTGTTGTCAAGAATATGTTAGCAATATCGTAATCTATCCGGCTGTGAAGTTTATAATATGTAAAAAATTAGCAATGGTAATGATCCATTTGGTAGCTCCTAAATAATAATTTTAATTATTATGACATGGGAATATAACCATGTTAATGTGCTTCGTGGTTATACGGGTATTTTTCCATTCTTTAAAATTTCTCAATAGTGCCCGGTTTCTGAGATACTCGGTTAAACTACCAATAGTTATTGACTCAACAAAGTTATCCATAAGATAAACTGTCAAATGTACCGTTGAGTTTTATTGACATTTATCGTATGATCGTGTGTTCAGAAATGCAATTTGACAAGTTATCGAACTGATAACGCTATTGAACACATATACTAAAATTACCTCAGTAATCGGGCATAGGCAGCCTATCTAACGTAAAATAATTTTACCGTCTGGTATTAGTTGGGTTTAGCGGTTTCAAACGTACTAACTTTCCAGCTTTATGATATAAAGTGTAAGTACAGGCTGATCACCTTAATGAACATTCTAAATGGATTAACATTTGCGCTTGTCTCGAACTGCGCCGCCCAGGCAGACGTAGGGCGATCGGCCGCCCGCCTTTAGTATCGTTGGCTCTTTATCGGCGAACGGCCGTTTGCGATACTGAATAAACTCATAAATCTACTAAATTTGAATGCAAGCAAACCCATAACTTACATTTATTAATAAAAATGACATTAATACTTCATTAAATATTAAATAGTGTTTTTATAATTAATGTTAATGTTTATTTTTTAATAAATTTCTTTGATATCAGTGACATTTTACGCGATTATCTGAAATACTCTACTAATTAGAAATAATAATAGAACACCTAAATTGAAAATAATCGTCTTAATTTAAATCTAATATACAATTTAATTAGGTTTCAAGAACAATAAATAATATAAAAACTATTGATACAGTGCAACAAGTTATGACGCTAGATATGATTTTGTACGAGGTAAGTTATTTGCACTAACCTTTTTTCATTTATACAAATAAATAGAACGTAAGTGTCTATTTGTGATGTCAAAATGATGGCCTTTTTTATAACTTGATATGTAAGTATGTTAGGTACTTATGACAAAAAAACAACTTAAAATTCTTGTCTGTCTGTTTGCTCCGGCTAAACTTCAAAACGGTTGAAAGGACCTTGAGGGAACTTTCACTAGCAGATAGCTAATGTTATAAGCAGTAATTTCCTGCAATATATAGTAAATTTATAAAGATTATAATACATAATAATTTAGAAAAAATAGTGTTCCACATAAATATAATTTATATATGTAAAAGGAGAAGCTGACTGACTTAATGACTTACATATCAACGCAGGCCCTAAACTATAAGGGTTATATACTTGAAATTTTGCACAGGGGTTCCTTTTATAACACAGGGGAGCACTAAGAAAGGATTTTTGAAAATTCACCCCTTAAGGGGGTAAAACGGGGGTGCAAATTTAGTATGAAACTTTGCCGTTTTTGAAGTTATTCGAATAAAATTCATTATGAAGGTTCTTCATTGAAAGTCATGAAACACGTGTAATATATTTTTTCGAAAATCATCCCTTAAGGGAATAAAAAGGGGGTGCAAAGTTACTATGAAAGTTTTCTGATTTTCAAAGTTATTTCAATAAACTGTTGTATTTGGGTTATAAGTTCCTAATAATTATTATTATGGCCGATATCCCTTTTTGTGAATTCAATCCCTAAGGGGGTAAAAGAGGGGTGCAAATTTAGTAGGTATAAAAGTTTTTCGTATTTACCTACATTATTTCAATGAAATTTTGTATTTAGATTATTAGTTCGTAATAATTATTATTGGCGATATCCTACATAGAGTTTAAAGTATCGGATTTGAAACTCTTCGCGCGCTCGGATGTGCCGCGGCGGTGCATGAGGTAGGGGGGCGGGATGTACGTAGTCGACAAATGGGCAAACCAAACGCGGGAAGACGTCGTTAAGGGTGGCTTCGATTATTAAAAATTTTGCTGCTTGAGTTTCTTTATTCTTCCATGTGTTTAGATACCACCACCTTGAATACATGCTTACTTTTTATTTCTTAGTAGTTGTTTTTAACTCTTGATTATTATAATAATAAATTTCCTCAATTCTTCTTTGAGTTCTTTGGTTTTTTTCCTTTTGAGAGCTTCCATTGTGTGCGCTGCGTAAGCGGTTACAGTTTTGCAAAAATCATTTATCACAGAACTGATTCCTTTTTAAACGTTCTAAAAAACGTCCACGACAGCATCAGTATACCTTTTTTGGTTGGTTCACTATAACCTTCTTTGTGCAAACCAAATTTGTTCTTAAATAATGCACTATTTGCGAAGGTGTTTTTATAAACACTATTCCACGCGGATGAAGTCGCGGGCAGAAGCTACTCCTCTATAAAGACGAGATAAGCGCAGATGAAGTTGCGGGCAGCTACTAGTTCTTAAATATATATGGATGATAGGGTGACTATGCCCGACTAGATCGCTACCACAATGCGCATAAAGTAAAGCCGTCATAGTGACTCTCTTTTAATTTGTCGAGTTTCGAGATAAACCAGCGTATATACAGATGTCGAGAGGCTTGCAGGCTGGTGTGACAGCGACAACTAGATACTGATGAGTTGTAGATATCTCAGTAGTAACCGTTATTTTTAGATTGCGTTGTGTTTACTAATATAGTAACATATAAGTTAATATTAGAATTTATCAAGTCAAGTATAATATAATCGCATAGAAACGATCATACAACAGCATGTATCATTTACGCGCGCGCACACGCAACGAGATCGAAAGCGGTGACGTAGAGCGGGTGTGACGGCATAAGAGAGCATCATGCCGTTTACTGTGACGGTATATAACACGATCTTACAGATAAGGCGCGCCAATGAATATTTCACATCAAAATGTTACTTTCATATATATTTCTTACCTAAATTTATATAAAATGTGGAACCGGTGTTGATTTAAAACCTACGGTTTTACCTAAACTGTCCAATAAACGAGAAATTCAATAACATGACTATTATATATTTATTATCCTTTACGTCTTTACTGTACGAATTTGGCCCCAATGTTAACCTTTACTGAGATAAAAATAGATTTTCATTTTTTAGCATAAAGCTATCGTATTGTCTTTCAGGGTGACAAACATATCAATCTATATCAAGGTGGCATTTAGTTGTCATAATGGTAGGTGAGGGAGTTTGATATACATACAATATTTGCCTCGATACTTCATAATACACTATAATTTAGGTGCATATGGCTTCTTTAGTTGGTTTTACTTATCTTCTTTTATACTTATTATATTTATTTATAATAATAAGCATGTAAATGTAACATGTCTGTACGTGTCTGTACTTTATAGATTTTTGTAAAAATAAGTAATAAAATATATTTCAAATATTTTTTGGAAATTCTGTCTGTCTGCCTGTTTGTATGAACACGCATACATGCTTAAATCATAAAACATACCTTCGAGTAACATTTAGTCTTTATTTAATTAAAATCGGCTTGGTCTATCAAAAGTTATTGTAATTTTAATGACGACGCAACTTAAGTATAAGAGATAAGTAATAAGGCTTGATATATTGAGATGACTTTATTAGTCCCTGTTTTGTATATCAGGAGGTTCCACACGGGTGAAGTCACGGGCACAGCTAGTATTATTTAAAATGCGAATTAAGTTAGGGCAGGCTTTATAGTAAATGTTACTAGGAGTGCTTAGTTTTGTATAATGATAAGTGACCAAATTTAGAAGGAATATGAATAAAAGGTTACCTACTTTTAAGCCCTTTTCTGGTAGGCGTGGAGCTCAACATTTGTTCGCAGAGAACACTAAAAAGGGCACTCACTTAAAGGCTTGCGCATATTTTATATTTGCGTATGTGGGAAC
Organism: Antheraea pernyi; assembly: GCA_015888305.1. Lineage (NCBI taxonomy): Eukaryota > Metazoa > Arthropoda > Insecta > Lepidoptera > Saturniidae > Antheraea > Antheraea pernyi. Next base: position 432,947 of record MU159123.1, on the reverse strand, counting down.
AAAGCTCAGAGAAGTACGGGACCGTTTTCAACTTCTGCTACATGATAGATAATATAGAATATAGTTAGATATATTCAGTTACTTGCAGTTAGAAGTGCATAGGATTCTTTAAAATATTCAAATAAAACAAAATAGTACATTTTCATCAAGTAAAAATTGGAGATGAAAATCAAAATAATTGTATTATAAAATATAAACTAAGTAAGAATAAATAAGACCAAACCTGTATTGAAATCGGATCCTACAATAGCTATAACAATAATTTATACGAGACGCCAATTATTTACAGCGATTAAACTTTTTTTTTAAATGCGAAAATGATTTACTTTGTTACATTTTCACGTCTTAACTAACTTACCAATCGTCGTGAAATTTTGCATAAATGTTGTCAGGGCTCTAGAATAGAACCCTGAAGAATTTTCATCCAGAAAAAAAATACTATTCCTGAGGGATAAAGCAAATCTTGATGAGCGAATCCGAGAGCAAAATCTAGTTATAGATAATTCTTCTGTAACGAATGCTTTGGTATTAGGTGTACCCGAATCTAAAATCCTTTGCTAGGTAGGACCTTGAAAATTTTGATACCAAAAGACACAAACCTTCTAGAAAAAACTATTTCTTTTATAAGCGCAGGATGGGTCCATACTAAACTTTGTAGTGTGATTTTGGTTATAGTCTTATGTGAAAATAATTTTTACCTATATTTTTTTGACAATCTTACTAAATAAGGCCCCCTCGCCCTCCCCCCCCCCCCACAAAGGCTGGCAAGGCACTTGCAACTCCTCTGGTTTTGCCCTAGAATTCCCCTAGAATATAAAAAAAAACAAATGGGGGGGGAGGGGGCTGGGTTTACATGAAGTAAAATTTTTTTTTTCTCGATCTGACTACGCTATTGACCCGGCAGGGTCTTCACAGCTTCACCGGACTACGAGATGAAGTTGAATACAACACTATATGTATATAGATAACTTGCTGGTACTACGTAACTTTAAAAAATATTTCACGTGCTAATTCCATTTATTAACATAATTTTAGTCGGGTATCTGCAAGTCTCCTCGTTGTTTTCTCAACCGAGTGTCTATATGGATAATGTACGGTAATACCCTCAGTTATATGGATGGGATCACTTACTATGACAATTTCTTTTTATTATACATCATATGTTCATTTGAGCATTATCCACCTCATGTTTAGTGATAATAATGCCAAATGCGGAGTATTATACTAAGACTGACTCTCAAGTTCGACTACTGAAGTTAAAACATATTGACGATAGATTTTCCACCTAAACGCGATGGCTAGCAAGGCGAACATTACAAAAAAACCTATCAACGTGCATACACTATGATTAATTTAGGATCACTGTAGGATTTAAACAAATGGCCCTAACCTTTTTTGTCTCGTAGACCCATATTTATTGTATTGCATAGATTTAAATTTTATAAATCATTCAAATTCAAATGTGTGTTGACAAATAGAATTGTTTTTTTGACTTGACTTTGGTAGATTTAACTAAGTGAAAAACTTATTTGTAACTCGCTAACCCCAGATTTTGATTTCTCTGGCGTAGAGTCCTTGAAATTTGAAATTGAACTCTACGAAAATCGATGAGGTATACGAAATCTCTAATGCTGATTTGACGTATCCCTGGGAGGCAGTACTCTTTTTCTGGATGAAACGAATCCAATCTTCTTTCCGTACCCCTGACAGTACGTATCCAACATTTGAAGTTGATCGGTTAAGTAGTTAACACTTTGACTGCAATGTTTCTTATAGGACGTCATGGATGATTTTTTTACAATTGAAAAAAGATTTAGCTCTTCAGTCACCAATGACCACCGCGGCACCGTGGCGTCGCAAGAGAATCTGTGGCCGGTCATATATGACCACCGTGGCAGTCTAAGCATTTAACGCGTAAAAGTATAACAAACAAACGAAGTAACTCACATTCGTATTTATAATATTAGTAAGGATGGTACCTAGACTGCATTCATAGCTTTCACAATAAACTAATGTAACTAGAGAAACCCAAGGCGTCTAGCTCATTATCTTTACTCTTACTTAGATGAATACTGTATAACTTATATTACAATGATATAAATACATACGTAGCAAATGTAAGAGCGTGCTAAAGCCGAGTAATTGCTATGACCTCACCACCCTTAGATTATGATGTAAGTTGTGAGAGATAAGCGTACACGTGTTTTTAATTATATCAATAATAGAAAATAATGGACTAAACTCTACTGGTTTTAAATTAAAATATCGTTGGCTAAAAATAGGAAACTTACGTAAATAATAGTTATCGTGACGAAAATAAATCTGATAACAGATTATTATTTGTTATAAGTGTTTAATGCATTAAGTTACACCTGGGTTGTAGTGGTTTAACGGATGCCTCACCGCACTATGTATTGTAGGTTCAACTCCCAGTATAGATTTTTTTTCTCTAATCCATTAATGATTGTTTTGAGCCTTGGTGTTACTTCAATGACTGTTAATTATATCTGTATAAATTTACTCACGACAGAGGTTTTGATTCCTAGCGTAGAAGTTGTTTAAAAATATATTATACGGGTTTATACCTCCGATTTTGTCTATGGTTTTTATTATATTAAAAAAGTACAGGCATATGAAAAAAAATATGTTTCTGGTTGTTATCCGTTTTATTCCACTTCTCCTGCGCAAACGTACCACATCGCCTGTCCACTTGTACATGGAAAGATGACATACATCGCGGAATGCGTAGTGCTTATAAAAATCGTAGTTCCTCAAAATACTAAAAAAATAATCTTTAAACTAATATATAAAGCTGAAGAGTTTGTTTGTTTGTATGCTTGAACGCGCTAATCTCAAGAACTACCAGTCCAATTTGAAAAGTTCTTTCGGTGTTAGATAGCTCATTTATCGAGGAAGGTTATAGGCCAAGAATCATCACGCTAAGACCAATTGGAGAGGAGCACCAATGAAGAATGTTTCAAAATCGGGGTTTTTTTCTTTTTGAGAGCATCCGTTGCGTATTAGCGTTAGCCCATAGTAACTATTCCACGCGTACGTAGTCGCGCACATAAGGTAGTCTTTAAATAAGGACCAAGTGTCTAAGAAGTAAAACTAAAAACAACTGATCGAAAACTAACCAGTAGTTTTTACGTGACGGCATAACGGGAGACCTCAATCATTTTGTTAATATCGACAGAAAATAGTTTGTGTTTTCATGTTTGAAATAATATAATTAATTGCTGAATCAGATAATTGGATAATTATAACGACGATTCTACTACTGAATTACTTGAAACTCTTATAGAGAAATCCTAATCTAAATAGAATAGAATGGAATGGAATGGAATTGAAATAGCCATGCTCGGTAGCGCCGTTGTCAATCATCTTCTATCACTTGTACTAAGCGTCATGTACGTAGGAGAGAAATAGTTTTGCAAAATAAAAGTTATTACACGATGATAGAGTTTAAATTTGTAAATTTTCGTGAGATGAAGGTGTGAGGAGCTATGGGGTTGGACGGCGCGCGCAGCATCAAGAAGCATAGTGTTGTAATTCAGTTTTATTAAAATTATCGATATTTTTTACAGTTTACAGGTTTAACGTCTAACTTCAATATCACTTAATATTAACTATAAGGTGTAGATAGTACACACTAAACCAATAGGAGGATTAGTTCTCAAGCAGAGCCACCTTAATGTTGTAGTTACATAGATACAGACAGACGTCTACGATCTGTACGCATTAGACGACCTTACAAAAGGCTATGCCACCATGTTGAAGTTTCATCATAATGTTTTCCTCTACGGAAAGCTTTGGCTCATTAAAGGGATTGGAACTTAGGTATGTGTACTTAGGTACTTACTGTACTTAGGTAGGAGACAACATAGCTGTTTGGAAATGGATATTATTATTATTTAGTATGTGTAAATACAGTGTAAATTTTACTTTCATGATAAACCTAAGTATAATAATTTAAATCAATTTAAATAATCATTGTTTATGTTTAACAACATCCGGCTATCCTAAAATCTAAATAATAAGTAATTTAATTCAATAAAATTAATTTATCAATATTACTTATATACTTATAATTAAAAAACAATCACATTCGATTAGTATTACTACTTACAACCGCTTGCGGGGTAGTCCGTATTAAATTACGTAATAATATAATAATAAGATATAACCTAAAAGCACCCTTGTTTAAAGTAAAATTAAAACGTTTTTTTTTCCATGAAAAACCCTTTAGTGTGCCTATTTTGTTGGTAACCGGTCGAATACTGTTAGATTTACCAACCTCAGATAAATATATCAACATCTATAATATTTTTCTGTATAGATGAGAGTGTTTATAATGTGTTAGAGACCTTATTTGTTTGGATCTATATGCATTATACTCTATATTCTATAACATACTATATTATTGCCAGTAAATTATTTGCAGTAGACAATATAAACACCTTTATTGAGAATTTTATTGTAGCTTGTACTATTATTTAATGTTATCGATAAGTCCCATCTCTAAGTTTTTCAGTATTCACCCTCCGCGCGATGAGTGAGTACGTAAGGCCGCATGTCCGCGTCTAAAATTAAAAGAAATATCAATTAATTTGTATAACAACAATAGGTGAATAATATGTGATAACTGTACAAGATTCTTGGAATTATGGGCGTGGACAGTATGCCGATGCAAAGGACAACCGTGAGTTCATTATATATATCTACTGCAACAGTCATATCATGAGATTATGGTAACTGATTCGAGGACTGCAGTGTTATGAATTGCAACGCATCTACTCGTATGACTGTTCTAAAATAAATGGTGATTTTTAACATTTTATTTATATAATTCTGTCATTTGCATTCGTAAATTTAGTATTACTCAAGTACCCTTTAATTGATGCTATTTTATTTAGGTTATAAATATGAATCGTTATATGTAGGTATTCAATTAAAATAATAATATGTAGAAATAGAATTCATTTTATTTGGTATATAGGTGTAGTTTAGAAGGATAAACGTATAATTACATGAAAATTAGTGGATTTTTTTCACTGAGGCTAAATACTCATTAAACAGGAAAAAAATGTATTGAATTACATGTACCTACCTACGGTAGTTAAATGTAAACGAAAATCAAATCCCACGTTCTCTCTTGAAATAATCAAGCGAATTGATCAATTCAATACAAGACATATCATCAACGTCACAGATAGCCCAGTTATTATTTTTTTCTACCTTATAATCCGACAGAAAAAGAAACGAGGAAACAGTGGGATTTTTTTTTCCCGAACTGACTACGCTATTGACCTGGTAGGGTCTTCACAGCTTCACCGGACTACGAGGAAACAGTGGGATAATCGGTACGCGTTCCTACTTAATTACGGCCACCAAACGTGTAGAAAAAATGTTTTTGGTTTTACCCTCTTTATATTCAGCTAAAATTTATTTATTTAAGCACGTTTATACCACCAGGCTCTTGCAACCGTATCTGCAAACTGGTACCGTGGTGGGTTTTTTTCCGATCTGACTAAGCGATTTTCCTACCAATGAGTTAACCGCTTCACCGGACTACTAAGGTGAGCGCTTAAGGCATACCAGCCGAGTTTATTTTGACAACGTGCTCAAAGATGCAAGGCCCGTCTCGGCTTGGGCTGTTGCCTAGTTCTTGCAATTCGCGACCTAACTGAGCTAACCTATGTTAAGTTACATATTCATACGTATATAAGTTAGCGAGATATACGAGTATGTGTTCCAAGCATATATATCTCAATAACTCTTATATGTATTTCGTGTCGGATATTTTTTTCTGAACTAATTCAGTTCGATAAAGAAAATAATAAAACCCTTCCACTTTCATATATAAGCATGTGTACGTGCACGTGTGTGGAGGTGATATGTGTAATGTTGTTGCAGTAATAAAGGATTTTGTGTCACTGTATTCGTGCGTGCAGCGTTCTCAAGAGCTCCATGCCGAGGGAACGGACCTAGGCTTGGGCCGCTGCCGAGGGAGGTCTGGGCTGGTAACGAGAATGTCGCAAATGTCGGTGCACCCTCATCTTTCGACTGTCACTAATATTCTCACATAATACTTTTACGACGACATTGATTGTTGCCGTATCGATGTAGTATGATGTAAGATTGGGTGGCATAAGTATTTATGTTTTCTCATAAATAAAAACTTTTTTTTTTATGTCATAGGTGGCTAACGAACATGTGGGTCACCTGCTGTTAAGTGATCACCACCGTCCATGGACACTAACAACACCAGAGGAGTCGCAAGTGCGTTGCCACCCTTTGGGGGAAAGGGTTAGGGGAGGGAGAGGAGAGGGGAGGGGAGGTGGGCCTCCGGCGCTCTCAATGACCGAACGAAACGCAACAATGCAAGCACTGTTACTTCACCTCGGTTTTCTATGAGAGAGTGGTACTACCGCGGACGAGCCGACCCATTCATGCTGAAACCAGAAATAGTTTCAGCGTGACTCTACCATCAAATTATCAATTATCCCACCATTTATGTCGTAGATATTAAAATAAGAGTTTTAACAGCCGATTAGTAGCTTTTTTCGTTTTGAATAACAACTAATATTATAAATGCGAAAGTGAATTTATTTTTCACGCTTTAACGCTTTACATACTCAATCGATCATCATGATATATTACGTATATGTTTTCAGTGATACAGAAAAGGACTTAGGGAATTTTTTATTCAGAAAAAAAAACTGTACCATTCTCAAGGGATAGGTTAAATGTACATGATTGTAAGCAAAGTTTGACTAATAAATGATGTGAATGTATTAGGTCCATATATCTACTTCTATATATCTACTTTTGTAGACAGTAACTTTTGATAGAATGAACTGATTTTAATGAAACTAAGACTAAATGTTACTTGAGGATATGCTTTATGAGTTTTTTTAGTGAGGTTTTATCGTGAAGGCAGTTTTAGTAGTTATGTTGAAACAAACACACAGACAGATAGATAGACATCGAGACAGACAGACATTTCTAAAAATGATTAAAATGTATTTTATTACTTATTCCAAGACACATGCAACAATTTTTTTCACAAAAAAGTAAATTTTCAAAAAAAAGTATTAACCGACTTCAATATCAATAAAAAAAGTCGAATTGATAACCTCCTCCTTTTTTTGAAGTCGGTTAAAAAATACAGACACGTTGAATTTACATTCCTATTATATGTATAGATAATAATGTAACAATGCCACAGTTTAATAATAACAATTAATGTTTCAATGTCATTTATTACAGTTTGAAATTAAGCCTCCAACAGAATTAAAGATCCCTAAATACCTATTAATTTATTGTGACCTTTTCTGTATATCTTTGATACAAAAGGCTTAATAATGTTTCTATTTCCGTATATTTTATGTCCATTTTATAATCAGTAATACGGTCGTGTTCTTACTTAGAGAGACTGCAAAGTATTTATGATGTGTTTATCTCTTTTTTATTATCCAATGCTCACGCAATAAATCATACTAGGAAAATCTGTTTCGACTGGCGATGAAAGACGCATGAACCGCAAACTATCATGATTGATAATGTACGAATAGATATATTAAGGGGTCAAATGTTTCGGATTTATTTTAACTAACAATTACTTGTAGTTTCATTAACTAACTCGCTAAATATTGGTTAAAACATCATCCATTTTAATAGTTAAAAATTTAAGGTTATTATTACGGTTATATGATTAGGGACACATTGTAGTTATATGACACGGATTGTTTTTTTATACTTAAGTGTTATACACTAATTAAAGTTTTAATTGGTACTACTATTAATTAATATACTTTTTATTTTGATATTTTTGTCATGTTGTTGTTTTCATAAACGTAGATAATAAATATAATTTTTATGTTATGTTTAGTCTAATGACTTTTTTATTATCTACAGTCCGTGTCAAGCTTTTCGACCGTTCTGAATATAGCTGCACAGAAGACCAATTTAAATATAAATACATATTATATTATGTATATGTGAGATTTCTATAATAATATTTTAACTTTGTTTTATATTAAAGTTATGACGGTATTATTACATTATCTGCAATCTCGGACTTACGGCTATATTCAGGGCGACCAAAAAGGTTGACGAAGGCTGTATATCTGTTATTCTCTATGAACACGAAAAACAACATAACTTCAGGACATCGTCTTAGTAAACCGAATTTTAAAAGAATTATTTTAAAGTCAAATTTAGCTGTTCAAGGTAGATCAGCACCTGCTTTTAAATTAAGTAGTTATGGAATCATCATTCCTGCCAATATTAATATAGTTTTTACTCTCTACCGTCATTTGTTAGGTAAATATTAAACAGCTAACGTATCAGCTAGTTTTTATTTATTATCGAAAATTATAATCATTCTCAAGACTAAATCTTAAGATATATGATACAATATATTGAAAGATAAAAGAGATTAATGAAAAATCCGCTGTGACAGTGTGTTAAGCATGATTTTTTTAAAATTTTATTTTTGGCAACCAATCTTCTAGTAGATTATGACTGCTATTGTCGTGTAGGTTTTAACATGTTTTAATCGCATAAATAGTGGCCACAGAGCACATTAACTTTGATAGATTATCAATTTTGGCATGTAAATGTATCAGCTTTTCTTAGATTTCATGTGTATATGAAATGAATACGAAGAGATTATCCGATCTGTCGTTCAGCCATAACACATACGAGTTTTTGGCGGAATCTTGGAATATGATATAGTGAATTTTATTCATAATCTTGTGTTATTTGGCCCTATATTTTGTGATATTGGTGATGTTTTACGTAATATAGTTTGGTTATTGTGCACAAGTGCAGAGGATGGGAAATAATACCACGGAGCATGGATTCTGACTTACCACAAAAAATCTACAAGAAGATTGGTTGCCAAAAAAAACCACTTATTAACTATACAAATCGATGTAATACTAATCTAGTCTATTTGTTTCTTTTAGTTGTATTTATCGTATATGTATATACTAATAGTGTTTTTTTACTGACACGGTATTATTTAGTAGTCCGTGAAGCTGCTAAGACCTTGCTTGGTTAAAAGCGTAGTCAGTTGAAAAAAAAACGGTATTATTTGTTTGCGTTTTTTACAATTTATTCAATAGGTTATAGGAAAATCTACGATAATTAAGTTTAATACAATATGTCAGATATTTCTAGGAGTAGATATATTCAGGAGGGAAACGTCACTGAAGAACTTTTTTACTACATGATTTTTTTAAAGATCTGTTTGGAAATTGACTTCTCGTGAGCTGTCGTTTGTGTAAACGTATACATAATGAACATTTCTGTATCTCAATTCATGCTCGATAGTCGATAATCCGGCAAAATTGAAGCTTACTCAGATTATCGTCGGCGAGATAGTTCGGCAAACAAACTAAATACGATACATTCTGTTGATGTTTGTTTATCGTTCAAATTAGTTTTCGTGTATACCCGAAGAACACTGTTCGTGATAAAATTCTTTACTGAGATTGAATCGATCCTACTAATGATTGAAAGCAAAGTTTGTTATATAGTTAATTTTAATTTTGTTGTATTTTATAATCACTTTCTTCGGTGTAAAATCTATTTTATAATCGTCGTATTTAGTAAGTCGTATTTATTTGTAACAATTATACTATAAATATAATTTACTTTTATCAATTATGGATTCTACAAACCTATATCCAAAGCAAAAAATGTTTTCAAAAAATGTCTTGTAATAAATAGCCTAAGATACAAATAACAAAAGGCTAGTGAATACAAACCTCTCGCTCATCTCTCAGTTGTCTCCATTTTATAAACACAATTATATCATTGAAAAGGGAAAAGCGGATTTATTTTTTATATATGACACAAAAGTATAATAATTTTGTGCTTGGGTTTTGTTGGATAGATAATAAATCTTGGGATGCTATGAGACGATTGAAACGATGCTATACTGTAATGTGTGCATGGCAGGGTATTAAAGTATGTACACATTCGGTAATCCTTATAAAAATTTAAGTAACCAATTCGAATATTGTTATATGATATACTTGTTAGGTTGTAAGTTCGTTATTGGAACGAAGTCTCTTAACACGGATCGCGCTATAAGTTTACTGGTAAAAATCATCACGTAAGGAAAAAGCGTTGTGTCCTCTCCATGCAACTTTCTCTGTCTCTTTCTGTTATATATGAGTATGTACACATGCGAGTATTGAATTTCGAGCATATGAATATCGTACGTTGCTGATTGTATAAGTTCAATACTGAACGCGTGGAAATTTCATATAATCAATGATTTTTGTAAAATATCACATTTCTTTAAAATTTAAATTATACTTAGCAAATCTCAACCGATTCTAATTCAATTCTGTACACGGGGAGTATATGTATAGCATCCCAAAATTGATAAGTAGTTTATTTAATGTACTTTTAAATATCGTATAATACACTGAAGCTATTACTGGTTTCAGCATGAATGCGTCGGCTCGCCCGGGGTACTACCACCCTCTCATAGAAAACCAACGTGAAGTAACAGTGCTTGCATTGTTGCGTTTCGTTCGGTCAGTGAGAGCGCCGGAGGCCCACCTCCTCTTCCCTCTCCTCTCACCCTCCCTCCCTCCCCTTCCCCCAAACACAGCCTGGCAACGCACTTTCAACTCCCCTGGTGTTGTTAGTGTCTATGGACGGTGGTGATCACTTAACATCAGGTGATCCACCTGCTCGTTTGCCTGCTATGACATAAAAGATAATGAGTCTAAAATAATTATTGCATAAAAACGTGTGCGTCTATGTTTTTTCTTTGCTTGCACAATGACTGCAGAAGAAATATTAAAATAAAGAAACCTGCGTGTTATAATTCTTGCAGAAAACTGTAGTTTAACATTTGGAATAGGAGGGCTTGTGTGGGGGATTTATTAAATGGTCGCACTGTAAAGATACACTTTGATCTCATTTTTCTTGTAGATGACACGCGTGAACAAATATCTGCAAATAAAAATAAAGGGTGAATAAACGCGTGGGCGACTTTAATAAGCCTATGTAAGCAAGCGAATAATTGGTTGAATTGGAAACTACAACAATTTAGACTCCCACTCTCGGTGTTCTCTGTTCTTTGTTTTATTTAAAAAATACGAAGGGCAATCTGTAATTATTTTTTGTTTATCGCTAATGTTAAAACTCTAACTAATGTTGTAAATGGGAATCTGAGTTTGTTTGTTACGCTTACACGTGTTCACTATTCAACTGCGTTCACGAAATTTTGAATACACGTTATGAGGCGTACAGATAAAAGTACCTACTGTATTCGAGGGATAGGTCAAATCTGCATTAACGCTAGCAAAGTCACGGGTAAAAGCTGATTACTTATAAGAAAACAATGCTTAATTAATGCTTATAACGATATATCATAACTACCATCAAATTAGATACTTGACTATGACATCAAAAAAAAACTTGTTTTTGATCTCTATTTCTCTTATCTTATTATTTTTTACCGGTATTATTGTTTGTTTATTTAAACAAAGAGTACGTGATTAACGTACAAATGTGGTAAATTGAATTATGAAAGAAAAAGTGATGAAAATAGAAACTTGTAATAACCTCTAAAATATATAATCCATAAACTAAACACGTATGTTAAGGGTATAAACCCATAAGCGAAATCTAATACCTGTGTAGCAAATATTTAAATGATAAATACATACGAATAAATTTAATTTTGTTTTTTTTTTTATACCACGACAAAGTAGCATTAACCTTTATGCGGTTTGCGAATACATAGCTCTTTTGTTTTGAAGTAATAGTTTAAACTCTATGATATTGTATAAAAGATTTACTTATAATATCACAAGCTTTTCTTCGCGGTTTCGCTCGCGTTAATCTAGAGTCGATCTATGCTTCGGGAAAAGTACTATATTCTGGATGAAATGTACCCTAGGTTCTCTTCTGTCCCTGTGACAACTGGTATCTTAAATTTCATGATGATCGGACAAACATTCACATTTATTACATTAATATTATATATTCATCATATATGAAAAATATTAACAAGCGACCCGACACTCAGTTCACGGTTGAGCATAAAATAAATCTGTTACTAACGGCCATTGGTCGGCCATCTTGCCACATCACTTTTACCTTTATTATACTTTTATTTCAAAGTATTCTAGCTATCACTTATACCGCTAATGAAAAGCTCACCTCACGCAACAAGTGTCATCCATTAGGGATTGCTTCGTTGGACAATGGTACTAAAATGTTCTATAGCTATAATAAAAAAAATTAAATACACTAATAGACATAGTACTATATACTAGACTAGCAGTGCCTGCGACTCCGTCCGCGTGAAACCTAATGTAAGAAACAGCGACTAATAAAATAATCTCAATTTATTAAGTCCATTTACTTATCTACTTTTCTCTATTACTTAAGTTGTTTCGTCATAAAAATTACAATAACTTTTGATATATGATTATATGTATATAGAAATCGTGGTGGCCTAGTCGAACCCCGGCATGTACCAACGAATTTTTCGGAATTCCCGTACATTTACTAATTTAAATTGGTAACACTATCGGCTGACGGTGAAGGAAAAAAAACATCGTGAGGAAACCTGAACATGAGATATGTTCTTGTAGTCAACAGTTCAGTTGTCTACTGTATGTGGGAAAAATATAGAACTGTGGATTTCTCAGAATTTCTAGTCGCCAATACGTCGTGGGCTGGCGTGGTGGGTACGCCTATACCTTCCTTCGGGAAGAGGCTTATGGCCCTCCAGCATATGATGATGATATAGAAGATATATTAAATTAGACATATTCAATGATAAGTCAGTTCAACTCTTCATTACACGAGTTCCATGATGCAGCTATATGTAGTAGAATACTTTATTACTGAATCTCTTATAGTGTAATTTGACCATCAGCAACCGCTTCAGAATCCGACGATTAGTACAATAACAAAATTTATTTTAGGCAACAATGGGAAGATTTCAGTAAATATTGTTATTATTTTATAAAAAGAAAAGAGTGTGGACAAGTTTGTACCACAAATATTTATATATAAGTGTACATACTTTTAATATTTGCACGTTATTCATTTCTTGATTAATAACAGGAGCGATGTTGTTTACAAATAACCCTTTGGGAAATATTTCTATAGCAATATTTCTTTTTTATATTTGTTCGAGGTATAGAGTGTTTTTTCAGTATTCAGGGTTGGTTTAGGAACATTTATTTCACTACACATGTATGTACAGACCAGTGAAATAACTTAATCACTCATAGGTGGATATTTTTTAACATTTGATAGTGCACATTCTCTTACTGGTCTCCGATTGCAGAATACTAACTTATTAGAAATACGTCATTTATTGATAGCTTTTTTACGATGGGCATTATGTTGGCTGTTATTCAGTAGCGTATAGTATAACAAAAACGTAAACATTATATATTGACATTTTTTCAAGTAAATAGGCTCTCTATACATATAGGCTTTATATAGCTATATATAGGCTTTGCGTCGATGTTAGTTTTACGGTTATTAATACTACCGTTAATCATTGTAAGAGTCAGGGTGGAGTTAGGAAAAATACAAAATGATTCATAATTTATACTTATTATTTCTACGCATATATTTCTATAACAGTCACATTTCTTTATTCACGATAAAGATGCATATTTAGTAGTATTTCAAATAATTATTTTATTATAAAAAAGTATACATAAATATAAAAACCGCACCACTTATGAACGGTTACACCTATATGATTTTTTTTCTTAATTGTTAAGACTAGGTTTTATCAAAGAAAACGCGGCTGAGTGCCTTAAGCGCTCGCCTTAGTAGTCCGGTGATGCTGTTAAGACCTTGCTAGGTCCATAGCGTAGTCAGTTCGAAAAACAACAATGGTTGAAGGATCTCAAAGAAAACTAAAAAGTTGATTTTTTTTTTTTTCGAACTGACTATGCTATTGACCTGTCAAGGTCTTTACAGCTTCACCGGAGCGAGCGCTTAAGCCCCTCGCCCGATTTTGGTTTTGGGTAACATACACAAGGGTGCACGCACACCTCGGCTTGGGCTGTTACCGAAAAAGACGCGTCTGTCCTAGCTAAACTATACTAAGCTATTCATACATATATGCATTTGTGAATTATGCAATGAAAATTGCATGATTCACCTATGAATACGTGTATATCGGAAATGAAACGAACTAAACTATTCGATTCAGTTCGATTGAGGGAAAAAAGTAAACCCTCCAACAATGTGTATGTATGTGCACGTGTGTGAGAGAGATATTATTGAGAACCGCGAAGTGTGCGGGAGCTAATAGGGATCGATTACAAAAGCGTGGGCGCAACACGCATTTTATAAGATTGAATTTAAATTTACTAACGGTGACGGCACCGAAGTCTAAAAAAAGACATAACAACAATTATTATTATTATTGAACGGTTATTTTAGGGGAAGATAGACGTAAATACGCGATTTACTCTATCTTATTTGAGTTATTTATTTTTTAACAGCTGCGCGCGCGAGCCGTTGTAGTGTAGCCGCGATGGCTGGAAATCTATGGATTGCCGTGACGGCACCTAGTAGCGGATTACGAGAGCACTCTTCGTACGCCGAGATCTCCGAGATCTCGTGGAAAATGAGTAGTTGACCTGCGTAGTCAATACTCGATAGGGAAAAGGAGTATGCGGGGTCATCCTGTGAAGGATTAGCCGCCGGAGGTTTGGGAGTGTGCTGGGACGCGGGTTTAGGAGCCCACGGGGCCTGAGGGGCCCGGTAGGGGCGGGGGGGCGCACTAGTCGCGGGTACGGACGCTGCCGGTGCACGAGACGTGCCCGGCAGGTTCGGGAAGGCCTCTCGAGACATGAGAGGCGGAGGTCGAGGACGGGCGGGGGCAGCGGCCGTCTTAGACGGCGACGCCTGCCTGGGGTATCGAGGGCGCTTTGTGCGCGGGGCGCGGGGACATCCGCGATAATTCGCGGTATGGCCCACGCCGCGGCACAGAACACAGCTCGGAGGGTCGGAGGCGTCTTTCGTGCGAGAACACTCCCTAGTGGAGTGGTCGCCGAGGCACTTAACGCACCTGGGTTTCAGGCGACAGTTTCGTGCGGAGTGTCCGTACACCTGGCAGTTGTGACACTGCGAGGGCACAGACGTTTTGCGCGGCGGCTCGACTATGACGCCGGAGAGGCCGCAAAGGGATGTAAGATTAAAAATCGCTTTCCCCTGAGGGGTGCGATCGAGGACAACGAGAACCATATCATATGGAGCCCTGGTGCGCGGAGAGCGCATACGATGAACCTCGCGAACAGGAATCTTCTGTTCCTTGAGGTCGTCTGAAATGTCGTCAGTCGGGAGTTCTGAGGGGACTCTACGGATCACAACCCGTAGTTTACGCTCCTCTTCGAGAGAGTGCGTGAAATAGCCCCACTGGTTGTCCCGAAGGAAACGAGTGAGGTTGCGATGGGCGGTGGACGTGGCTACCTTCACCTGAATACCTACAGCGGTATTCACGGCGGAGGTGTAAGGGATACCTGCCGTTTCCAGCAGGCTAGAAATCTCAACCCAAGACGCTTTGTCTTGGATCGTAACGGGGGGCGGTGGGCGGGGCTTCTTGCCCGAAACTGCGGAACCCGCAGCCACGGGCGAGTCGGGTCTAGAGGGCGCTGGTGTCGCCTTTGGCACTTTCGCGCCATCGACGTTTGCGATCTTTTTAGAGGGCAATTTGTCCTCCGGATCGGAAGAGGAGTTCGAGCGCTTCTTGCGCGGTTTGCGGTGCGTGACGGTGGTGAAGCCATCGTCCGCAGCAGGGGCTTGCTCAGCCTGAGGGGCTTGCTCGGCAGGGGGATCCTGCTGAGCAGGAGGGTCTTGCTCCATGTCGGAGCCGGAGTCGGAGTCGGAGTCATCGCTATCGCGATCGTCTGGGATTGGGAAGTTGTTGGAAGCCTCGATCTTGGCATAGATCGAGGGAGCGGGCTTCGAGGAATGAGGGAGCTCGGTGCGACGCTTTGCAGCGTACGCATCGTAATCGTCTACGAGACGAGGACAGATAGCGGCTATGAAGCCGCGGAGGCTAATGAGCTCAGTCTCTAAGAGACTGATCTCTTGTTCAGCGGCCATACCGGGGCCTGAGGAGGGGAGTGGGGCGGGGGAAGACATGTGAAACCTCCCTGCCAGAGGGGCAGGGGGGCGCGCCTTAATGAATTTAACGGACTATCCCGAGTCCGGATCAAAGGGAGCTGTGGGCGATGTGCAATGCCTCACAGGGGACCTACAGTGCCTAGGGGGAAGCCCTAACACTTCTTTCTTGAACGCCTTACGGAGACTCGACGCGTACTGATAAGTACGATTTCAGGCACTGAAAAGTGCGGTTTACAGGCGCACCGAAAAGTGCACTCTTTGTCACTCCGAAAAGTAACAAAGCCCGGCCTTGCGGCCGCCTATACGATTGACGTTGATTGACACTTGAACGAACGATTGACACCTTGTTCTAGAACACAAAAATGACAATTATAACAGAGCAAAAGAAAGCGGAATAAATTATTAAAAAAACTTACTCGGCTTGCTCTGCCTCACATCGGACCTGTGAACAGCACACGAAAAACACAGAGAAAACACAAGAAATAACAGAGAGATGCGTAAGCAAAAATAAAATTCTTACTCAGCACGTCGAAGTGAGTCACGAAAAAAAACACGGAGCGCACGTGTGTACGCTGCCGCGTCCTGATCGGACTTTTTCGCCCCCAGCCCCTAAAAAGTTGAGTTACAAAATCTCCATATAAAAAGTGAGCAAATAAATGAGACAGAAGATAGTAGTGAAATCTTCAAAAATATTGACAGATTGACTTTTAGTTATTTTATTTAATGGATGGGAAGATTTAGTCTCATTTTCTTCGTTTTATAGCTTGTGAAAAGCCGGGGTGGGTAGCTTGTCTATACATATATAAATAGGCAAAGATTCGTATTTTAATCTCCTGTCTTTTTCCAACAATTTTGTTTTTTTGTTTTTGAGTAGGTATAGCTGGACGACCTCTATATTATTAATAAAAATATTTTTTCTATACCGCCGCGTCGACATTATACAACTCTGATAAAAACCTTTTTTAATATTTAACATTTTGTAGTTTATATTTAAAAAGAATGACATATTCTACTCCTATGTCATTGGATTTCGGAAAAGAGTCTATGAAAATAAAAGAATACAATTTTGGAAATCTATTATCGTTATATATAAATTTCTTCTGTACGTGTGTATGTCACTGAACTCCTCCTAAACTGTTGGACCGATTTTGATGAAATTTTGTGTGCGTGTTCGAGTGGATCCGAGAATGGCTAAGATTAACAATTGGACGCGATAGGTGGCGCTGTGGTTGAATTTTAGATTTTTTTTAATTACCAAGGCAAGGCCACGTCCGCCGGGACCGCTAATTATATTATACTTAGTCTGGCCATAAATACTGTTACAATTAAAAATATTACATTTGAGTTTGGAATCTGTCATTTTTATATGATTATTCATTGGATTTTCTCATTTTTGCGCCAATACACTGTACAATATTTTGCGATATTAAAATCGAGTGGGGTGATAAAGAGAACCAAATCGCTGTGATCGCATTACACAAAGTAGGTATGGAACCAAATGCAATATATAAAACTCTCCATATGCTTGGTATTAGTAAAATGTTTGTGTACCGGGCTATTAATAGGTACAATGAGACCTCCTCTGTTTGTGACAGCAAAAACCTGGCCGTCCACGTAGTGTTTCTACGAAAAAGGTGGTCAAAGCAGTAAGGGAAAGAATTCGAAGAAATCCTGTCCGAAAGCAAAAGATTTTATCTCGGGAGATGAAAATAGTACCTAGAACAGTTTCGCGTATTTTAAAAGATGACTTGGGGCTTGCAGCCTATAAGAGACGTACTGGTCATTTCTTAACTGATAATTTAAAAAAGAATAGGGTGATAAAATCGAAATAACTACTGAAGTGGTACGCAAAGGGAGGTCACAGTAAAATTTTGTTTACGAATGATATTTTTTTTACAATCGAGCAATATTTTAACAAACAAAATGATCGTATTTATGCTCAAAGCTTCCCGATTTAGTTGACAGACTGCAACGTGGGCACTATCCGACTTCAATGATGGTTTGGTGGAGTATTAGCTATGAAGGAGTGACTGAGCCATAGTTTTGTGAGAAAGGTTTCAAAACATCGGCACAAGTGTTTCAAAATACCATTCTTGAGAAAGTAGAGAAGCCCCTTAACAACACCATGTTCAATAACCAAGAATGGTCCTTCCAGCAAGACTCGGCGCCGAGTCATAAAGCTCGGTCTACGCAGTCTTGGTTGGAAACGAACGTTTTGGACAATTTTCCCATAGAAAGAGTGCGTGCTTCTATTGATAACTGGCCTCACCGTTTAAAGGACTGTATTGCATCCAATGGAGACCACTTCGGATAAGCTTTTTATATTTTAAATTGTTTTATATTTATGTATTAAACTAACACACTGTAAAAGTAATAAATGTTATTTGCAATAGAAAAAAATTTTTTTTGTTTGTTTGTTGTTTGTTCAATATTTATGGCAAGACTAGAGACCTCACCCTTTGTGAACGGTTTTTTTTTCCGAGACGCAGCGTGGCATCTACTGTTTATTACATCGTATATATTTAAAAAAATTATAGCTATAACGTTCATTCTTGACGGGTGCACAGAGAGAGTTGTTAGTTACAAATATCAAAATTGTTCACATTTTCATCCACCCTATAATAAGCCTTAGACATCAAAACCAGTTAAATATTCCGCTCCAACGTACTATCCGGCAAACAGATAATATTCTTAACGGCTTTGTTGTAAAACCTAACACAATGTTTTCTTAAAAACCATTACTGGTCTTACGGAGCCTAAAACATGAGATGACCAATTTGTCACAACAATTTCTTCATAGTATTAAGTTATGTCGTTTCTTTATTAAATTCACCTTTTTTCGTTTTTGCGGACATATAATAAATTATCACTAATGGATCGATAGAGCAAAGTTAAGATACCAAATTTATGAAATTTAATGAATGATTCGCGAGACCCCATGTTATAAATTGCACGTACTATTATACGTTAAGCTATACAAGTAAAGTAGACCAACCTAGTAGCAGCAATATCTGTAAACTGGCGAATGATACCAAATTTTGTGAAAAGCGTTCTAGCAATTCTTACGTAATTTTTTTCTCTTTTGTGTATCCTTATAAGTAAGATATAAATATATACGAATGTGATATATATGTATAACGCGTCTTATATCGGTGTATAAACTACTATCATACCAAGTTTCGTGAAAATCCATCCAGTAATTCTTGCGTAAATTTCTTCTCTTTTGTGATTTCTTATAAGTAAGATACGAATGTGGTATACTAATTTGCTTTAATACCATTACCGTTTTATGTTACATATATATAACAAGTCGTGGCGGTCGAATGGTTTGTCCGGTAGAATATCAATCTAAGTCCGCAGGTGCGTACCCCGGCACGTACCAATATATTTTTCTGAATTTGCGTACATTTATTAATTTTAATTGTTAACACTCTATCGGCTGACGTTGAAGGAAGATATCGCGAGAAAATCGGAACTTTAGAATTGTTTTTTTAGTAACACCGTATATGGTAAAATTAGAACTGTGGATTTCTCGGAGTTTGAAATCACCAATACGTCGTGGTCTGACGTGATAATTATACCTATAGCTTCCTTCGAAAAGAGGTCTCTTACAAGCTTATAATGATATTACATAATACTTTCTTATCTAGTTTAATATAACTAACATAAATTAATAACATAGAAGATCATATAATATTACTCAGATTAGGTACTCAACTATATTCACAGAAATATTCATCAGTTCAGCAAAATATCCAAGAATAACTTAGACATTTAAAATTAATAGACTATGTAATACCTAAGGCTTAAATTAGAATATACACTCAAGATTATACATAAAACGACGAGACATAAAATTTAGGTATTCGCAGCTCCCTCGTTTTCAAACTTATGGGCTTAAGGACGATTGACGTCACGGGCACATAGAGGCGCACTGAACTGACCTAAATATTGAAAGGGCACACAAATACCACGCTTGGCTGAAGGAAAATTGTCAAAACTGTGGTTGGTTTTCCTTTGAACACATTCACTGGAATATAACTTTTATTTGTTACATTCTAAAAGGTTATCTATCTATGTAGCAGGTAGATGTGGTTTGTGTGTCTAATGTAATAATTCCCAGTCAATGGATAACGAAACTTTTTTTTCGAACCGACTATGCTATTGACCTAGCAAGGTCTTAACAGCTTCACCGGACTGCGAAGGATAGCGAATCATACATACTTCAAACTTATTGCTGTTGATTAGCCATTACTATTAACTAGCTTTTGCACGGGACTTCACTCGCTTTAATGTACCTTTGACCTGTCACTTGGGATTGGTATTTCTTTCTACTCTACTTCCTATTCAAAACTCACATTCGCATTTATAATAGTAAGGATAACAATTCGTTTTTGTCCGCTACTCCATTAATCAAAGGCCACCCTTTATTTTTTATTAATACTGTTTTTGGGGTTTAAGTGGGGTCAAATAATATCTAAGACTTGAGACATCCAATCCAACCTCACCTGCACGTGGTGCACTCTGCTGAATAACGAACGAGGCAATGGCGAAAGCGGGGTGGTAGGGTTTTACAGCCTGACCGGGTCGTAACCACCATGTATATGGCGAAAAAAACCGTCATAGTGATTCGCTTCTGCCGGTCGCGTTTCGGGATCAGCCTGTGCATACCCAGCTTTTCGCAGGCCGGTATGACAGCGGCGACCGGCGATGGATACTGGGTCGCTCGGTGGTCTCAATTGTTTTTGGATTGAACTGTGCTTATCAACAGGCACAGTGCAGTCATTTTGCCGTGCTACTATAAAAAAAAAGATATTTTACCATATATCGTGTGTTGGCAATGATATTATAACTATATAGATACGCCATAAGCACTTCGGCAGCACCTTGTTAAAACATGGCTAGTTATCTTATTTTTGACGACGGCGCCGTCAATCCGCCCGTATCTAAGTCATATATAACTATTTCTTTTTCAGCACCGATATTAAGAATATGCCATCTTACTTCCAAATTTTATCTAAGACTGTGGCGTTACAATATTACTTTACGTATGTGTGCGATATCGTACTATTTGTTTTGTCAAAATATCATGTAGGTAATGTATCTTTAGTTATATCATTGTCTGTTGGTGATATTGTGGGTAATATAATTTGGTTGCACAGGAGAAGTTGATATAAATAATAACATGGAATATGAGTACTTTTTTTTCCTCCGTTGGGAAATCCATAATGGATATCCATCTCGCCGGGCTGCAGAGGATAAATATGCCCGAGTCGGTACAAAACTTAGTTAGTCGAAGTCTTATGACTTCTAAAATGTCAAAAAAATCTTTAAACAGTTCTAATAGACCACCATCTTATTGAGAGCCTGAAATCATTACAATACATTTTGTGATAAATCAAAACATATGTCAATATGTTTCATTTCACTATAATAATGCTTCCTTTTTCAATCCAATTGTATGTATAACTCGTTTGTACAATGAGCTCGCATCCAAACACACCTCATTAGACATTTTAGACCGTCGACCTTTTTAATTTAAAAGAACAATTAAACACATTTTATATCCAGTACACTCAGTAAATCATGTTTACATATTTGTGATTATATTTGCCATCTTGTTTTCTTTTCCATAGTTTAATTATATTTTTTATAGATAAATTCATTTCCACTTTTTTTATTTATTCTTGATCAATTTTTTTTTTCAAATACAGTAGAACCTCGATAACTCAAACCTCGGTAACTTAAAAACCTCTATAACTTCAAAAAATAATATGTTCCCTTCCCATCAGAGCCCAAAACCTCTACTACTTAAAATACGCAACCTCTTTAACTTAAATAAGTATTCTCTGTATTGGCCCTCAGTAACTTAAAGAAATGTTTCCACAACCTCTATAACATAAAATTGTTTGTCAATAAGTCAGTACATGAGAGTACATTATCAATTATCATTAAAAAAGAAGCTGAAATCTTGAAGAAACAAGAATCAGGAGAAAGTCTTCAATGTAAAAGACGAAAAATTGGTGAATTCCCTAATTTAGAACAATGTTTGTTTATGTGGTTCAAACAGTGTCGAAACAAAAACATCAGTGTTAGTGGCCCCATACTGAAAGAAAAAGCTGAAGAGTTCGCTAATTCGCTGAAAATCAAAAATTTTAAAGCCAGCAATGGCTGGTTAGAGAATTTTAAGAAATGACACGATTTAGCCTTTATTGAACCAATCCTTCTGACGCATTCGAGTAAAAATAGGAACAAGGGTACATACATACATATGTACATACCTACCTCTATATCAACCTATCCCTAACATAGACCCTTGATAACTTAAAACCTCTATAACTTAAAATGTTTTGTGTTTCACTTCGACTTTAACTTATCGAGGTTCTACTGTATTTAATGTTACGTAGTTTCATTTTGTTATATTATTAAAGGTGTAAGTTGTATCAATGTTTTAAGCGTTTTAAGATTTCAGTTTAATGTGCTATTATTGTTATTATTATATTATTAATGGGACTGTTGACCATTATATATCTACAATTGTAAATATAGAATAAAGCTCTAAAGCTGCGAAGGCCCGTCAGACCAATAGTGTAGCCAGTTTTTAATGTAGTACCTGGTAATGTATTATTGTATAATTTGTTCTTGTGGACTCTTATTATCTGATAAATAAATAAAATTAAATAATTACTCAACTCAAAATTTAAGATAACTTTCATCTAGAAAAAGATATTGTTTCCGAATGATAAGTTAAATCTATATTGACGTGATCGAAGCCGTGAGCAAAAGCTAACGAATAAAAAAGTTGAGAACTCAAAACAATGGAATAACAGTGTTCTCTTTTGGATTTTTAAACCAATTATAGAATGAATTAAGGATATGCCAGTCATTTACGAGCATACGAAATGGCGGAGCAATAGTCTGTTAAGTTTCTCTTAGCGGTCGCTGTAACCGATAACGGTTAGAAGCAGAGAGATAGAATGAATTATTTAAATCTTATAATCTGTAAATTGAAACTATTATCATTAGTCTTTCTCTCACATCTATTGCCACTACGAATAGTAATTATATATTTTTATACGTTAATTAATCAAACATATGATTCTCTGAACAATCTCAATACAAAATATCAATATTCTAGATCGCTAATCTGACTCGAGCGCGTTACAGTAGGTCACGTTTACTAACATGTCATGACGCGAAATTATAAGTTTGCTAAAGAAGTACCGCTCAACGTGCCTAAAGAAGTTTTCACGTCAATAATATGGAACATGAATTCTGAAGTGATAAAAGAACTCCCTGGAGAGTTCTAATAATGTTACTACCATTTTACTAAAGCACTGATATCAAGCGAAGTTACTAACTTTCAGTTATGAAACTTTTCCCATTTCATAATAACGGTAATAATCTCCAATAAGAGGGATTGATTGCCAAAGTATTAAAATATAATAAGAAAGAAGAACTATTGTGATTAGTTAACGGATTACACCAAAGTATTTTCTTTTTAAAATTTTAATTATTAATAACAATTTTTGATTTCGCTAAATATATTATTGGAAACGGAACATCGATACAAAGTATCTAACGAAGAGTTACTCCACGTATTCGGGATGCTTATAACAGTATAATTTGTTTAACGTATTTATTTTCCTCTCAGTTCACGTAATGTATATCAAACTCATGTTTATTGAATACGATAGGCATTCGTCGCTGTTTAATTTCATATATTTTGTTGCCGAAATTCTTTCCACTGGTTTTTACTTATTTTCATACAAATATGACGTTTTGGTACTGAGGTATTTCATTGAAATTATAATGAATAAATATTAATGTACTAGATATGATTCAAGCTTTCATTCGCGATTTGTTTCGAAAATATTCAGTTACTGCAACACACGCATAAATATGAAGTAATCCCATATAAAGGAAAACAGTTGTGTAAGATTCCGACCGTGCGATTGAGCACCGTCGCCTGATACCTCATGAAAATTAACATACGCATTCACAGTTCGGTCTCCCTCTGTACTAGTCGGGCGGCCAACCTGCTTTGCCACCGACATCAAACCCTGTGCCACAAAACTAGCATGCAAAGTTACTTCTTTCTCACATAGTGTATTTTCATATGTACAGGTTTTATGATAGTCAGGCCTAAGAGTTATTGCATAATGTTTGAGATAGACAATAATCTTTTTCAATAACATAGACTACTATTAAATTCAAAATTAGTTTTTCAAAACTAATTGCTAGTTCCAGATATTATCCCGTTCAAACAGCAAAAAAGTAGCAGAATGAAATACAATACAATTTACTAATTACCTCGACATAATGCAATGTATTTTTCAATCAACTTTTTTTTATGCCAAAGGACAGCAAATAGGCGGACGGCCCACCTGGGGGTATATGGTTACCATTACAACTGCAACACCAGGAGTAGTTTTGTTATTTTGAAGAGCGTTCGACCTTGAAGAGCGTGTTTGAGTTCCTTTTTAAAAAGCAACATGTTATAGCCCTAAGGGAAAACCGTGCTGGGTAACCTATTCAAAGCTAGCGTACGCATAATAAGGGTTGTATAGAACGTCGTTTTGATAAGTTTTAAGATGTGAGGATGAGCACCTAACCAACAGCGAAAGATACGAATTTGAGACTGCGAAGAGGGCACCATATCACAAAGTTCCTCAGAACACTCTTCATTGTGTATACGGTAGAGCACACATAGAGATCCAATGAGAGGAGATCTCTCAGAATTCTCTAGAAAGCAAGCTTAAACAATTTATATTACATATATGTAATCAGTAAGTATGGTTCATGGTTTTTCGAAGGGCATCATGTTACGCAGAGTTATATTCTATTCTACAATTTCCCTTCTTGAGAGCAAGGGTAGTGTATCAAAAACTGTTCATATAAAAGTTCTCCTTTTTTACAATCAATTCAATTATGGTGCCTTGTCAAGCTCGACGTCAGTTACGCAGAAACGACGCTCGTAAACTGGCGTATATTTTACCTTTAACAAGCAGTGACGGCGTAAATGTGATTTTTAGGCGAGCTACGGCAAATAGCTTGCAACTGATGTAGTAAATGAAATTATATTATGTTTTACTAAAATTCAACTATAGTCATTTCATAAAAATAAAATAACTATTATAGTACTATGTATGCTATTTATTAATTCAGATAACATACTTCACACTACTTTGGCTTTACAAACTCTTCGTTATTTTTATTACAAAAAATAACATGTGAGCTACGATCAAAATAATTTATAGTTCACTAGCTTTTGATTGCGGCTTCGCTCGCGTTAATGTAGATTTAAACTCGGGAACAGTGTTTTTTCTTCTGAATATGATAACGTGTATGTAAAATTTCATAAATTGCGTTGATAAGGCGTGAAAGCGTACCAAACAAGTAAACTCACATTCGCATGTATGATATTAATTTGAATCGAAATTGTACATTTCCTCAACTGTATATTCTTTAAAAAATGATTCACAGTACAATACGATATTGTACTATTTTATTTTATACTATTTTAGTATACCACTTATGACATAAACAAGGTATGAGTTTCCTTATGTACCTTTTTAGTTAAATATTTTACTCCGTACGCATTTCTTACACAATAATAAAACATTAGTTTGCTAAGATTATTTTTCAGGATATCATATAGTTCTTAACATGTTATAGTACTCTTCAGTGTGTTTCACTTTATCGGAGATATTGTAAGATAAGTGTAATTAGAACTCACTAATAATGACACAAAAATGCAGTTTCAAGTTACGGAATTATGGTGCTTATATTACAGAATTTAAATATAGTTTACACTTTAATTCCTTTGAACTGACGTATGCTTGCTTCTGTTGTAGTAACCCACTGTTTATGTTTTAAAAAATCACGTTTAAAGCTGACACTAATAAAATATATAGATATTTTAAATAGTCTATCTATTAGCAATGTCGCAGGCATCGCGTGTATTGCCGCACAATCGTACCAGGAAGTTGCAGTTACCACAAATTTTATTATCGCTATGACACCACTATTAAAACTGACAGTAATTTAAAATCTTGTCTTTTCGTTATAAAATGTCTATATGCTTAAGTACCCGTGTTTTAATTGGATCAGAATATATATCGATTTATCTATATACTAACTGATACCCGCGATTTCGCTGCGTCATCTATTATCTAAAATGTTTTGTTATATCTCAAAGGGATAGGCAGCGTTTTCGACGAAAGCTCTCAGGCGGCTTGACTTTTCCGACATGCCCAACAATTATCGTTATATTTCAACTAATTTAGGTACTAACTTTTCTAAACCTTCCTCGTGAATCCACTCTCTCTATGAAAATCCGTTCAATAGCTTTGAGTTTATTGCCTACATACAGACGCGGCGGAGGACTTACTTTGTTTTATAATATCTACATATTATAAATAAAAAAAACTTTCAATAGTATTGGCTTATGACTATGACCATTTATTTTAGTTCTAGGCTTTTTATACGATCGATCCTTTGCCATTTTTGTATGCCCAACGAATAGGGTGGGAATCACCTGGTACTTATATAAAAATGGATATTCGGTACAGCTATGTAAATACTTAGAAACTAATATTATAAATCCGAATCTAAGTTTGCTTGTTATGCTTTAACGGCTTAACTATTTAACTGATCATTATGAAGTTTTATATACATACTCAGGCATACGGAAAGAGAAATTATGGTATCTTTCACCCATAAAGTCATTTACTGTTCTCTAGGGATAGATCAAAGCTACATTAACACGCGCAAAGTCGCCAACAAATACTAGTTTTATTATAAGACTGTATTTGATTACTATTGAGTTTTATATTCTCATTTAAGGAGAACGAACTGACGTAGACGGGCGGTTGATAGTGTATATAAAGTGTTATATATATATATGAGATTCATAACCTCGAATAGTGTTTGATCCATCACCATGAAATCTAGTATATTTGAGTGTTTTTTCATAAAGAATATTCATATCGAACTTATCAGAACTCGCTAGTAGGTGACTTTATTTATTGTTATTCAGTTTTGTGATATAACTTCGCGCTGGCAAAGATGCGAGTAAATATAATAATTTATTTAAAAGAAACAATGTCTTGTGTTCTTTCTACTATCTATTTACGTCATTAGAGGTTCTTATAACAATACTAGATTCAAATAAAGTATACTATTAGGATTATTAATCCACAATATTGGGTAATATAGAGCGTTTACGACGCTCAGGTTGCCGAGTATAAAATATAATTAAGGTCACACTGCAAGAATATCACAGAGAGAAGTTTATATACAAAGATGCTCGTGTCATTGAAGTGTGAAGGACACTTATTTCATATATAAATTGCAGTATGGAGAATGCGCGGGAAATGAACAGGATACAATTCTGTTCTAATATCTAAGATAAGTTGTATGTGAAATATCCGTTTTCCCGCTTTTGTGGAAATTTCTTGCCTCTTGTATGTTTTAATTGTTGATTAGTGACTACTTGATCGTTTTATTGTTATATTTGTAATTGTCAGGACAAATTTGTATGAAACAAAAAAGTGAAAAATTTGAATTATAAAAGTTCCATATAAAAAGTTAGTGAGTGCGACAAAAGACAGACTCCCTATTTTTTTGAAAATATTGACAAAAATTAATCTGCAGTTGTCATTTTATTTCGTAACAAAGCCGTACTCTAAAGGCAAGTTTTCCCTATATGGCAATTAAGAAAAATAATGCAAACCCTTTCGTATTCAGACCTCTATTTGTATGTTTTCAAAGATCGAGGTGTAAATAGTGTAAACAAAAAATAAAACAAATAAATGTTATTAAATATGTAAGAAAAAAGTTTGATAAAACAATTTAATGTATAACTTTTATAATAGGTACCCAACATGACAATACGGCACGTCATTAAAATTGAAACTAATTAAATAGGGTAAAACATGTGCCTGTTTTAAACTTATATAAAACGTGGTTAAAAGGCTTACCTCTAGTTAGTACTGTTTAAATGCGCATTATTTGAAAATTTTCGAACCTTAGAATGCACTTCTTGAAGCGAGAGTTGAACAGTAATGATAAATATAATATTATAAAGAGGTAAAGTTTGTGAGTTTGTGACGTTGTAGGGGGTAATCTCAGGAACTACTCGTCCGATTTGAAATATTCTTTCAGTGCTATATAGCTCATTTCTCGAGGAAGGTTATAGGCTATATATCATCACGCTAAGACCAATAGGAGCGGAGCATCAATGAAGAGTATTTCAAAATCGGGTAGAGGCTAGTGATAAATAAAAGACGGATCAACTTTAACCTACATAGGACGCGTGGTTCTCGTGGAACATTAAGAGTGTATACGAAATTGCGGATATCAGCTATTACTGTATTTGTATATAATTTTAATAGTAGTTTTGTTTCAACTCCGAAAACAACAACAACTTAGTACTTAGAAAACAGTTCGTCGTATACTCTAAGGTACAAATAAAATAATATAAAAATAGTAACGGTATTCATAAGGCCTCTTTCTGTATAATAGGTTTAACCAATTACGTAATACTTGTATGATCATATTGTTTTCACACATATCAACTTACTTTTAAATGCAATATTATGTCCGAAAGTATACTGCAAGTCCTGTCTCTCGGGTTATTGTCTAAGGTCTAAATTTAAAAATGAAATCTATGTTATCTAGTCTTTATTTGATACGTCAAGTCAAAATTGTATAAATATCTAGAAGGTACTGATTAGTTATCTTGTTGTAGCTGCAGATAGAAGCAGGCTCTGGCGAGGGCCCCGGACCACCGGCGAACAATAACTCGGATTTTTCTCGGGCGGTGGGAACTCCTGTTCGAGATGACAACCACAACGCCAAACATCCTCCACCCTTGACTCGCTCCTTACCACTTACACCTGCCGGTAAGTCTGAACAGAACAATCATGGGATGATATGGGAACAATTCATATATGTATTTTTAATGGTTACTTGCGTTTTCAGATGAAATTATTAAAGAATATATAATTTAAAAATTCCACATTTTAGGCTCAATAAAATCGAGTAAAGTGTTTTAGGTAATAGGGTTAGCTTATACAATAAACTTCCTAAATACAACCTATTTGCCAGACAGTAAGTTGACGCACTATGTCAAGCAGGTTCTAATATCAGCAGCTTATTATAAAGTGGATGGTTATGTGAACGATAGTGATATCTGGCAATGCCACTCCTTTCTGTACAGCCACTGAAACAGGACTGTAAACGATGACTTGTATTATTATAAGAAGGAAGGAAGGAACTTTTTTATAAAAAAAGATAGGATACAGATTTTCTTGTCGGCTCTTCTTCATGACTGAATTGTTTTTCGAATCGGTGATTGTGTTTATAATATAAACGCATTTTCATGACATGATTTCAATAAAGTATTTGAATATGGATTACAAGATCAAATGTGACAGGTTGAGTGTCAAAAGCCCAATAACTCGCCCATTTCTGTGATTACCCTATTGTGGTTACTTTGGATTAATAAGCACGGCTCACGAAGTGGTCCTATTTCCTTCTCATTCTCAATCCCAGATATCTTGCTGCTTGTTAATAACCTTTCATTGACTTCGGTGATAATTACGGATCCCTCTTGGAGTTTGAGTTAGGTTGTTCTTGATAACGACCTTGGATAATCATATTGTATTGTAAAAGTAAATTCGTAAAATAAGAAAACGTATAATGTAACTTGCTGTAAGATGCGTGCTGCGCAGTTATTGCGTCGATATTGGTAAATTATAAAATAAGCATCGTAGAGGTATTCTACCGCCGTAAGAGATCTAAATAAACTATAAAGCTGAGAAAATTTGAATAGCACGAGTCTTTAGCGTTGTACATGTAACTGGTTTTTTAAGCAGTGTAATATAAAAAGATAATCAATAAAAATACTATTAGAAGTTGCTATTTTTCCTGATTATGTATATATACATATAAAATTAATATCGCAATAAACGTTATATACACCCTTCTTTTGGACGGCAGTATTGGAGAAAAAATGCCACTATCATTAACAGTTCTCTTGGTAATTTCGTTCAAAATTTATAAAGCTGAAAATAAAATCTAACTAGAAAAGTTACTAATTAACTAATTAAGCAAAGGATTGTTTTTAAAGTAGAGTGTAAAATATCTAATAATAAAAACTTTGCTCTGTTTTTAAATGTATAAGTACATGCGATCGGAAATATGTTTTGTAACATATTATGTGATATATGTCAACCTTAAAGTAATATATTTTAATATTCCCCACATTGCTCCTCGTTTGCAAGGTATTCTACCAATTAACTAAGTTGTACACCTCACTCAGCAGTTGAACAATAAACTCGTATATGACTTTGTGAAGTTTAAACGTGAATGTCGGCAATTGGTAAATTACATCCCGACCAAACACTAATGAGTTGCGGAATGTCCTGATTTTACAGTAAATTGTGGTTTTTGGTATTCTGAATTTCAATCTACAATAAAAGTGCGATGCTATATTATTATTTTGTTGGATATATAAATCACACTATAATCATTATGGATTAAATAAGAATATAAAGGTTAAGAAAATTATAAAAGTGCCTGGCTAGAAATTTCATTAAAATTAGTTCTAGGATATAAAATATTTCTCTTTCAACGTTATTGCTTCGTTGAATAGTTTTATTTATACTCTTGTTCAATAGAAACGTTATTTTATGTCACCCCATTCTGAATGAAATCGTGGAAATGCAGTGTTTATGAAAACCGTCACTGACTGTGATCAAGCTTCACTTTTATAATTCTATTAATTTGTCTATTTGAATTTCGAACACAAAAAAAGAAAAAAAAAGTGTCTTCTTAAAATTTAGTTTGTTCAAAAGCAAAAAAAAATACACAAATCTAGTACAGCAAAATATAAGTTTGTATAATAAATCATGTCGTTTTTTATATTTACTAAAATATTTATGCCATGCTTTAAACACATGTAGAAAAATGATACATGCAGCAACATTTTTAAAATATAAATTTACGCATATACTGTGCGTGGTGGATGGGTGTCCCAGTGACTCTGCGACCTACCCTTGACTCAGCCCGGCCATGTCCGCAGTGAAGCCATACAAGTTATCTAGCGTACAAAATTTATAAAGAATACAACTGCGTCGAAATTATCGTAGCACTGAATTTATTGTATTATATTCACTTCTTTATTAATTCAAAACATAAATATTTATTTAGAATAATAATGAAATTGTTGTTCAAAATATTTTCTTTCTAAGGCTTCGTTCAAAGTAGAAGATATCTACATACTATGTTAACTTTACATGTTAACACACAAATATGTGACATATTAACTCTGTTATTTTTATATATAGAAACTCGTTCATCATAAATGTTAATATTATGTGAAATAACGACAAAAGCAAAAGCTGTACACAAGGGAAATTAGCATCCTTTTCTCGTATCTAGATTAAACATCACTTTAGAGTGCCTTGATTAAAATATCTAGCTTTTAATTAATTGTCAGGGCTTAATTATAATTGAATGAGATTTAATTATCTTCACACTGAATTTTGTGAAATATGAAAACTTTATCTAAACTTTTCAACTGTTTGTTTAATTGAATTTAGTTTGGAAGGGCTTTCTAGGTAAACTATGATATTCAAATTTCAATGTATTATTCAATGATCAGTTAATATATTTATATATTTCCTTAACCTACCTTTATTGTGTTTAAAAGGAATGGATTTTACTGATAAGACTCTGTTACAAGAATTATTGTCTCTGAATCGATAAATGATTAGTTATTTTTTTATTGATCTATTCTATTATTACTCTATTTAGTTTAATTTTTAATATCGTGTGTTTTAGCGATTTATTGTGTTCCATAGTTGGGCTAACGTGCACAAGTAAACAAAAATCGAAATTATAGCACCATTATAGCTTAAATGATAAAAAGTGAGTGCCTAATTTCCTTAAAATATATTTAGTACGTTAATCACTTTTGCTATAACACCATATAAAGACTGACATAGATACAAAAAACTGTTACTGACATATGTTACTGCGTCAACGATTGAAGTAATTTGAACTTTATTCCATATGTAATTCTATTCATATTACAGTAAGAATTTCAGCTAAGGTAACTTATTTTTTTAATCGCATTACTAGGGTTTGCTATAGGTATATTGCATGTGAATAATTCAAAACTGATACGTAGAGGGATGAAATCAGGTCGGGCCTAGTCATTTATCTCGAGGAAACTGCGGACTCGGGCCTTCAGATGTAGGTCAATAGGTCACATCTTAATTGGACCAAGAAAAAACCAGCTTCGCCAAGAGAGGTGCTAAATTGAGAGAACTAATGAATCTTGATTTCCTATAGACATTCTGAGAATTTGCTGTTACAATCGAAACAGGCACTCTATTCATGTTAGTATTTCTTCACACTTTACTGTTGTCTATAATAGCGGTACACTATGATTGCTGGTTTGAGACATTACAATGGTGACGTATATGTCACCATTTCTTTGACAAAAAATATAATCAAATGTGCTTTGTTTTGCATTAAGTATTATTATTAACGCGAGTTTGCTGGAGGTAATAGGTGTTCTGACCAGTTATCCTATATATATTATCATGTATATATGGCTGAAACCACCTATGGGTTCTTAGGGACATCATTTAAACCGGAGTGCGGAGTCTAGTCAAGCGAACATTATAGAAAACCCTGTCACCTGGCTATGATTTTATTACCTACCTTGTTTTCCTTCGCTAAAAGTTTCGCCTGATTGTAGGCTTCCGACCTACGTCGAACGACGCAGTGTTCGAACACAATACCATCGATCCATTATCGTTTCAAAAGAAATATAATATACAATTTAGAATCATAATCTCTTTATGTGAATTCAAAGTAAATATATTACGAGGATGAGTCTAAATCATGTATGACCACAATAAAATATTGGTAAATTCATTAATTGAGCGGAATCAGATTCGCGTAAGATTAATTGTTATGTCGCGTGTCGTCAAGCGACAATTTATCCGACACAACTGCTACACAAACATACAGTGGTGAAAATACATAACACACACGAGATACAATTGCGATAAACACGCGAATCTTTGCTCTACTTGAATCATAATAAAAGATCAACATTATAGTTCTATTTATTTCACAAGTAATAAAAACACAGATTAAAAAAAACCTTTTTAGTAAATGGCTATATGACTTTTATTATAAGACTTATAAGATATTTAAACGCTAATCCTATAGGCGAACTGGCAGTTAAGTACAAGTTTAACGTTATTACAACCTTATATTGTGAAGGAGGCTTGCAAAGGAGGCGGCGGAATGGGAGAGGGAGCGAACCACTAGGCTCCCCTCCCGCGGTCGACGAACTAAACGGCGGCGATGGTAGGTGATGACCTCCGGCCGCCGTAGATGGGGCCTGCGGGCGATGGAAACGGGCATGTCCGTCGCCCTGGCAGTTTAAACTGCACAGGCCCATGTAGTGGAGGCGCATTGTGCCATTGCAACTCCCACAGTCCGTCAGGGGGGTGTCTAACATCCACTCCCCCTTTGGGGGATCTACTATCTTAGACCCCTCAGACGCAGACTACACCTGTCGGGGGAGAAGACGAAGTGCCAGTCGGCAGTCTCTGCTCCCCCGCCTAAAAGGTGTATGAAGGCACCATGGGTCTTTAATTCCGTGCCAATCAGACATAACCCTACCAAAAAAAAAGGAACACACCTATAGGTGAAATTATAAAAGTGGCAAAGATTGAAATGAACGTATAACTAGTAGTTAGTATTTTAGTATAAATCAAATATTTACTGCGTAAATATTTTATATAAGGTACTCTGTGATAACTATCCACTAACAAATACTCTTAATTTTAGTCACACACCGTTCACTATAATAGATATACAGAGTAACAAACAACTGCGGGGTATTGCTATACACTTTTGTTAATATACCTTTTATTCAATTTACTTTTACGTCAAAATAATAAATACTTTATTCGATTTAGGTCCTAGGAAGGTGCTTATGAACTACTATTGACTACTATTGATTCTGAAAACAACCCAGTCATCGAGAAGAAACTTGATCGATTTTATCTTTTCAACATAAATCTTTCGATCGTCTTATACTTTGCTTTAACTGTTATTCGTATGTTTATAAAAAATAAACTACTGTATGCATTACTTTTTCAACTACATTAAGATGATCTTAGATAATCGAGCCGACTGAAATTCAACTATAACTAGGCTTTATTCTACATTAGAAGCAATAATGGTTACCAGAACTTTCGGTGAAGGAAAATATCGTGAGCAAACTATAGCAGGATCGTAGTTCTATTATGTCCACCTTACTAATTACCTCGAGTTGAAGTATGTCGTCAAGCTCCTACAGGTATTCTGGTAGTTGCACTTGAGATATCTGTGGCTTATACATGAATAATAATTTTGCCGAAGGGCTGGTTATGATAAAATCCAAATATTTAAGCATTGCAATACAATTTCATGATAGTACTACCTACATAAATATTTTCTGTTTTGATATTAATCGTATTAAACAATACTTAGACATGCCTAGATAGTTTCTCTTAGTGAACACTATTTACCGGTCCCGTTAATGAAGAATCTTGGGACTGTAAAAACAAACTTTAAGACATGTTTATTTTTATTATATCTCGTAAATCTTGTCTTGTAGATTATAAAGGTACAGTTATCACTTACAAAGCATTTGATCCACATTTGCTCCGAAGTTTCGACTTCAATATCGATGGGAAATTCATGAGCAGATTTTTCTAACTATTCCGACTTAGGTTATATATTCTTTATATTTGTAATATCTTTGAAAACCATGTTCTTTGGGATATTCTAGTTTCGTGATTATACGAGTTACAATATATAAAAAAATTTATATACAAAATTTCCTTTGAAGTAATTTTAAGCTAGCTCAAAATACACAATTTAATTTCGAAGAGAAATAGCAAAGTTACTGCGAATCCTTGAATACTGTAAGGTGTTTGATCCCTTGGACGCTGAATAAGGCGAGGTGCCCTTAATTGGAAGTGAAGGTTGAATGAGTCTAACAGTTTTAGGGTTATATTCAAAAGTGTATCAACAGTAAAATATCTAAATTTAAACTCTGTTAACGTAACGTAACTGTATCGTAGTTATAGTAAATCGTCTACGTAAATAAAAATCAACTGTCTAATATATGTAAGCTCATCACTTTTAAACGGCTGCACCAGTTCTATTCTTCTTTTGTTATATATGTAACTGTTATAACAAGGTTTGTACGAAAGATTTTTTTTTAAACTCAGTTAGATTTTTTTAAACAGTAAGATCTTCAAAAAAAAAAGACAGATTAGCGCTCGATCGTTCAGTTGCCATTTTATTTAATTCAGTAAGATCAGGTACTGTAAAAGGAAGATTTGGACGCATTTTCTTCCTTGGTACAGTCGTGAGATGCCGGGACAGCTAATAGGCTATCATTTTTCAATTGCAATATATATGTTGTAAATATCGGAGGTTTGTCCGGTTATTACACATGTTCTTTGTTTTTTTTTAGTTTATTAGGATTTAACTAAAGTCTTACCTAATGGTAAATGACGACTTGGTCTAGAATGGTTATACGCCGAATCTACAGGAAAACCGGCTCTCAGGTATAACTGTTGGAATACACCTACAAGTGCTTTACGACAGATTTATAACTAGATGGTAGTAACAAGTCAGGCGAGCTTAGGAGACTCTACCAACTACGGTTTCAACCACGGTGTTTTCTTTTCTATATTTTTTTCTTTGTCTTTACGAGCTATTAGTACACTAACCGACAGGCAAACATTGTCTTTTATTACATTTAAGGAAATACATTTCTGAAGCTGATCGTGATTCCGTATATTTCTTCTTATATTCAAATCCTCTGTGTGTAGTTTAAAATAAGCTATAGCGTATAGGACAAAAAAAATAGATTTTGTAGTTAAGAAAATAAGTACATTTGGCGCGTTTGGGGAAATGAGAGTGAATTTTAACGATGTGAATTTACCGACACCATGAATTTCGTTGGTAATAATTACCTGTCAGGTTTTCGTGAGAACTGATAACTATATTCAAAGTAGTTAGTTATTCAAATATGTATTTCGAATATATATTCTATATTCATACTAAATATAGATGTGTGTGACTTAAAATTACACATGGCAGTAAATCACAGTGAGAATTAATGATAAGTGTTTTTTTTAAATATTATGAACCTTGTTAAGCGGGTTTATTGATTTAAGTTCAACTGTCGTATGTATTCCCTTTATTTGCTTACATCATAAATTATTATTATATGGTAAATAGCGTATCTACTTATTTTTGTTATCTTAATGATTCTCTATGGAGATATATAGAACATTAAGATTAAAGCCTTTTAAAGTTATTTTTTTTATTTTATTAAAACGTTATCAATTGCATTTAATGTCTTTTTTAAGCTAATGAATTTAACTGTTTACGTGCGTACACGTACGTTTTTTATACAGTTTCTATGAAAAAATTTATTTCAATGGGACTCATAATAGATGTCGATATTTCTTTGACCTTGATTAATATGACGTAGTCTCTGGAAA
Organism: Antheraea pernyi; assembly: GCA_015888305.1. Lineage (NCBI taxonomy): Eukaryota > Metazoa > Arthropoda > Insecta > Lepidoptera > Saturniidae > Antheraea > Antheraea pernyi. The sequence goes on along the minus strand of MU159123.1, from coordinate 396,198 downwards.
ATGACACACAATACGACCACGACGGCGAACAAATTCAAGAGCAACGAACGAGGGTGAAGAATGGCCACTCGATACCGATGCGCTCGGACAAAAAGTCAGCAATATTTATTATGATATGAAGAATACTGTATTGGACCAGAGTCAAAACACATATTTATTACAGACTCTCATTTGAAATTTCTGTGTTTAAACAATATTATTTTAAGAAGCCAAATAAAATTCCCAAGTAGTTTTTCAGATATCACATCCATGTATTTATTACATACGAATACGAATTCTAGAACAAATTTATATCAGTGAATGTTTAAAAGGTCACATCCTTCAATCCTGTGGTAGCTCATAGTCACATTTAACATATAGAATAATAATATCAAAACATATATTAATAAACAACAAAAAGAACCAAAACAAAACAAAAAGAAAATGTCTGGGAACAATACTTTTAAACGTAAAAAATTACATCTAGGTTCAATGAACAACATTAAAGGGGCGCTTCCAAGGTTAATTATTACGTCACTGTTTATCGTGGGAATGCTGCACGGTAGAACAATGGGAAGCGGGGCGCGGGTCGAGGTGGGGACGCGGGCATAACTGCGCGGCACGGTGTGATTTATTGCTTTCCTTATTATTACACCAGTTCCTTTTTGCTTAAATCAGCCGATATTGAATGTATATCCGTTTTGCGTTTCTCGGGATAATTGGTTCAAATATTAAGCACCGATTTTTTTTATTGATTTAGAATGTGAATCGACTAATGATTATCCTGTAAAAATATTGCTGGTAACTAACCAGTCGTGCTGTATTTTTAATGAGACTGGTATAATTTGCAAATAAATTAGTTTTTCAGATATCATATTCATGTTTTATTGTATCGTCAGTAGACAGGCTAATCGAGTAGAAATATGAACGTATACATAATATATCTAAATTTAACAGCGAAGAGGAGGCACCAAAAATATTTCAAGTATTTGTACATCAACCTTTTTCTCGATAAATAAAGATAAACCTCGGGTAATATTTAGGGATTAAATCTTATAATAAATTACAGTTGCCCTAAAAATAGATACCGCTGTCGGACAAGGGTAATGCCTCTTAAAATAAATAAGAGCCTCCTCTTTCTTACATAAATGCTTTACTGGCGCTTGACGGCAATTCGTACTTGATAAATGGTTGTATTCTGTGAATAAACGCCGATGTATTCCACAGAGTCCCCTACGACTAATTTGTTTCACGCATAGGTATGCATAGTATTTACATTAATAAATGCATTAGGGCAATTACAGATAAGAAACTAGGAACTTCTTTATTTAAATAAGTATAGATTTTTTAAGATATTCAATCTAAATATTTTTATTCATTACTAGCTGGCCCGGCGGACGTAGTCCCGCCCCGATAATAAAAAAAAACTTTGACAAACTATATACTTATAATTATCTTCCTCATATCACTTTAGCTACTGCTGAAAATCGCATGAACTATCCTTTCAGTAGTATTTTTATTTTATCGCTAACAGACAGACAGGCAGAGGACCTGGGTTTTATATTATGTAATGATGTTTTTTCTCATGTATACATTTCGAATAAACAAGATGTCGAGAGAAAGAGGTGGCTGTGATTTGATGCGTGTCACCTCGTTTGCGAATGCAATAATAATAATTAACTACGTCGGCATTTATTACTATGTGTATTTGCAAGATCATCAAAGGATTTGATCGCCGATTCCTTATTTACCAAGTGTACAAGATAGATGGCATATATGCGAAGGTTTAGGCAAAGAATTAAGACAAAAGTTTGTACAGATTTGTTATCGGAAGAACAGTTGTTACTATCAATAATTTTCAAATGATTAAGATATATACAATATCCATTTCTGGTTGGTTATATCCGTTCTATTGATTGACCATTTTACAAGTTACCTTTGAACATAATTATATCTAGGTACCTCTATCTACACTCATTATTCCATTATATTATACATATAGATACAGGTACACTGATTCATTAATTGTAAATGTAACTTTGTATTCCTATATATTTATATAGGATTACAAAGTTATTTATGCAGTTGATGTATCTAGAAAACTGGACCGAAATTACAAAATATTTTACTTTTTCCTTCATTTATATACTAAAGAATAATTGTATTCTAAATTTCAAGGTTCTATCTCTGCTAGAAGTGTGCCTTAGAGTTTTGATGATCGGTCAGTAAATAAGTGACAAAATTAAGAAATTTTTACTAGTTATATTTCTTAAGCTACTGGTTCAATTTGAATGAAATGAATTGAAATATAAATATATACAATGCGTGCTTAGTTACTGAAGAGAAGTTTCTAGTCGTGCCGCTTTTGCTCGAATGTACAATACATAATGTATACAAAACACAAACAGTTATTCAGGCAATCGTACAATATCAGTACAATCGTACAATCAGGCTGTAAAATATATATCAGATAGTTTAGTTAGTTAGACGTTTCGGTATATGTCAAATTACAATCAGTAGGCCAACGAACAATTAAACGATAACTTAACAATATTAACAATTAATATCGCAAATTATTTTTTCAGAAGCGCTCAAAATGCACGGAGATAGGCTGTCGGAGTGGGAGAAAAACGAAATACTAAAATATCCTCAAGTGTGGTTCCTGGGTTTAGAAGCAAATAAAGTGCAGGGCAAGGCTAATCTCCCTAACAACTGTGGTTTCGATGATGAGAACGGTAGCTACAACAAGGTGAGACTTCTAAATGATCTGTACATAGATTCTTGTGGTACACTTCTTTAGAACTGCATACAGGAATTACATCGTGCTTATGTTAACTACTTATTCAAATTCAAATTATTGTTACGGTATTTTTTAATAGTAGATTTATTTTTATATCTAATTTTATTTTATTTCATAGGAGCCAAACGGGTGAGTCACCTGATGTTAAGTGATCACCACAGTCCATAGACACTTGCAGCACCATGGGAGTCGCAAGTGCGTTGCCAGCCTGTGTTTGGAGGGAAGGAGCAGGAGAGGGGTAAGGGGGGGGGGTTAGGAGAGGTGGGCTTCCGGCGCTCTCACTGACCGAACGAAACGCAACAATGCAAGCACTGTTGCTTCGCGTCGGTATTCTGTGCGAAGGTAAAACTACCCCAGGCGAGCCGACCCATTCATTCTAAAACCAGTAATAGCTTCAGCGTGGCTCTACCACCTAAAATAATATGTTTTATCGTTTAGCAACAGAATTAAACAGTAGTAATTTTGTATTGAGATCTAGTAAAAGACCAGCATAATTTAAATACTAGAAACAGCAACAAATTGGTCATTCCATGCTTCTGGCTCACTAAGTCCAAAAACAGTTTTTTAGGTAATAGTGTTAGATTTTATAACAAAGTTCCAAAACACATTACTAATTTGCGGGATAGTGAGTTCAAGAACCATGTCAAGCGAGTTTTAAAGTCTAAAGGCTATTATGGGGTGATAATCAATATGTGAACGATTGTGAAATGACGCCCCTCTCTGTGCATCCACTAAGAACGAATGTAACTATTTATGTTTTGTAAAAATATATAACATGAAAAGATAAACTAGATCGAGTTTCTTGCCGGTTCTTCTCGATGACTGGTATGTTTGCCGAACCGGTGGTAACTTTGGCGTTCATAAGCGCCTTTTCAGAGCCTAAATTGAATAAAGGATAGTTCGATTTTTGATTTTTTTTTTTTTTTATGTCATAGGTGGCAAACGAACAGGTGGGTCACCTGCTGTTAAGTGAACACCACCGTCCATGGACACTAACAACACCAGAGGAGTCGCAAGTGCGTTGCCATCTTTTGGAGGGAAGGGTTAGCGGAGGGAAAGGGAGAGGAGAGAGGCGAGGGGAGGGAGGTGGGTCTCCGGCGCTCTCACTGACCGAACGAAACGCAACAATGCAAGCACTGTTACTTCACGTCGGTTTTCTGTGAGAGGGTGGTACTACCCCGGGCGAGCCGACCCATTCATACTGAAACCAATAATAGTTTCAGCGTGGCTCTACCACCATTTTGAGTTTGATTGATTACGTTACTTTCAACTTCAAAACTTATTCAATAAAAAGTAACATATACTAAAACTGGACAGATAATACGCTTATTATTGCTAAGAAGAATTATATAAATCGGTTTAGTTGTAATCACATGTAAATGAAAAAGACCTTTCGCCTTCTTTCATTTTACTCTTAACGTTCCAATTACCTTTTCATCCTACATTCAATATATTTAACATGACTTACGTTCCATACCTTACATGACCTTTGAAATTAACTGGTCAAATTGTAATTGTAATTGGTTAATTTTATAATATATAATATGTGGGATGTAAGAGGTGTCGAATAACATCTACGACTTGAGACACTCAAGCCAACCTCACTTGCGCGTGGTGCACCCTGCTGAATAACGAACGAGGCAATGGCGAAAGCGGGGATGGCAGGGTTCTACAGCCTGACTGGTTCGCAACCACCATGCATATGGCGAAAAAGCCCGTCCTAGTCCTGTGGGTCGCGTTTCGGGATCAGCTTGTGCAAATCCAGCTTTTCGCAGGCCGACATGACAGCGGCGACCGGCGATGGATAGTGTGTCACTCGGTGGTCGCCATTGTTTTTGGATTGTACTGTGCTTACCATCAGGCACAGTGCAGCCACTTTGCCGTGCTACAATAAAAAAAAATGTATATCCATAATATATATTCATTGATAATTTATCTTTAGTAAATTTATAAAACCACTGAAATAATTATTATTCTTTTTGGTCTTATTGAATGTAAAACTGAATTATGGTCGAATTTCGATCACTAGGCGACCAATAGTACGTCTAAAACAATGAAGATGAATCTCTTATGTTTCAGCAATTACAGGACCATATAGCATACAGATACGAAATCCTCGAAGTAATCGGCAAAGGATCGTTTGGACAAGTAATAAGGGCTCACGATCATCGTATAGGTGAGCAAGTTGCGATCAAGATCATCAGGAATAAAAGACGTTTTCATCATCAGGCTTTAGTTGAAGTGAGAGTGTTGAACCACCTTCGTCTCAAGGATAACGAAAAGTCGAACAATATTATCCATATGCTGGATTATTTCTACTTCAGAAATCATTTGTGCATTAGTTTTGAGCTTATGAGGTAAGGACCTACATAATATTGGTAGCAATTTACGAAGCAGCCTCGTTTTAATGCGTACGGTCTAAAGAATCGTTTACTTTGTGTTCCACCCTCTACTTATTGCGTAGTAAATCCGCAAAGTAAATTTGTTGGAATACAAAGTGATATTGCGTTGTCGTGGTCCGAAACTTTTCTCAGAAGTTTATCATCAACAATTTTTTTATTTAGTGTATAGACATCCATTTTATTTTAACATTTTTTAATATTCAATGCTAATTCTTACATAAGCAAATCAGAATACATTGACGTTTATATTTTGTACACCTTTCTAACTATAAAGTATATACATAGAAATTGAAGTACATTTGCATAGCATTTTTAATTATATATAATAGAAATGTATTGTATTTATGTTTTCAGCATCAACTTATTCGAGTTAATAAAGAAGAACAACTACCAAGGGTTTAGTCTAAGCCTGATTAGACGATTTACGAACTCGCTGCTACGATGTTTGAGGCTACTGGAGACTGAGAACATCATTCATTGCGACTTGAAGCCGGTTAGTACTTATTATTCAATTATTTTGATAAATTCTGTGCCCTAATAAAGTATTTCAATATTCGTTACATTTATTTTGTAGTAATTGCCCATTTCGGCTTCATGCGGTTATAATAACGAAGATTTTTGAAAATTCTGTCTACTGCCCCACGCATTTTTTATAAGGAGATTTTTTTTACCAAAGTTTTTACTTTTCTGTACGACTTTTCATATATTTTTTTCATAAAAACTTTGTCCTGACATTTACAAACACAACAACAAAATATTCACCAAATAGATGCAGCCCGTTCTGAAGTGATGCGCTTACATACATTCGGCAGCTGATTTTTATTTATATAGATTGATAACTGTAATAATTACCCAAATTCGTAAAAGGAGGGTAATGTTTTTCGAGTATATATAGCCTACACGGCTTAATTAATTTTTACACAATTTAATTTTTAAGGAGCATTCCATAGAGGTTTTGTAATAATTAAGAACGACGTCCATGTATAAAAGGAGAGAGGTTTTGCAGTCGTTTTTTAAGATTACTTGTATAATACTTGTGTATCATTATTAATATGGTTGAGGGCCAGTACTTGAGAGAATGTAGTTACATATTCCAGGGTGTTTTATGCCCGTCAGAATTCTCTACATTTAAAGTAGAATCTGTTAGTACTCTGATTCGAATTTAATATATATCATTACATAGTATAAAACAAAGTACTCTGCCAAGTATGTATGACAGACAGACGTCTATCTGTTCGCAATAAACTCAAAAATGACTGAACGGATTTTCATGCGGTATTCACCAGTAGGTGGTGATTCTTGAGGAAGGTTTAGGTATATAATTTGTCAATAAAAAAAAATTAGGGCGGGACAACGTTCGCCGGGCCTGCTAGTATTGTATATTTTCAACGTGTGTGCAATAAAGAGTTTTTATTATTATTATTAATCTCAAATTATACTTGTTTCCTGATTGTTATCGAAGTTATCAATACATAGAAATTATGCCTAAAATGATTTATACGATTGATTTATATTACTTTTAGGAGAACATACTTCTAAAAGCACGCGGCAGTTCTTCAATCAAGGTGATAGACTTCGGCAGCTCCTGTTATACTCACGCCCGTGTGTACACATATATACAGTCACGGTTTTACCGGAGCCCCGAAGTAATCCTTGGCCTTCAGTACGGGCCCGCTATTGACATGTGGAGCATGGGTAAGTTGCAATAAAACAATCAAGAACACACTCAATAAAAAAAACAGGCTTACTTTCTATGATATATAGTACAAAACATATCTATGTACCTGAAAATCAATATAAAAATCAAAGTTGCGATGTTAACCTCTATAGAATCAAACGATTAGATTATTGGAAACGAATACACTTATTATTTACCAGTACTGAGAAATTGGTCAAATGGAATTTATGTAGTAAATAGAAAACGCGCGCGAGTTCGTCCGTATTAAATAACGATACAAAATGTAGTAACAATAAAATGTGAGTAACGAGTTGTGGTAAAATGGATAGCATAAAAAAATCCACAAAGAACGATTAAGGTGTGCAAGCTTTTGTCATTATCGGTGATACGGTGTTCGATTTTATCTGGCTTAAATACGTAACATGTACGGTGATCAGTATTAATATATGTATTTGTTATCATATCGAGCAATATAACATATATAAAACTACTGCATATTGCAAAAAACAAATCGTATTAATAACCAGAGACTCGCCCCCGGCTTCAGATGGGTACTTTTTCTAACGGGGAGTCATAAGTGTTTACACGATAACCATGTACCTACAGGACTCTATGTAGGATGAATCTACGTAGGAATCATCACACAACTTTTTCCCTTGCTCGTAATTTGTGATATTTTCCAAGATATTCATTGAACTTATATTCCTTAAAAAGCGAATTTAATCTACATTAAATGCTCAAAGTAATTGAAGTAGTGAATTTTGTAAAATTTGGTCAAAATAATGACCATAGCTCATAATCTATATTGGCCAAATTAGCGATGCAAATAACCAATATTTTTTATAAAATGCAAACGATAAAAATGTTTACTGTGTGATATACCATCGGTGACTTATCCCTAGGTAGTTTTGAGATGTGCAATTTAATTGTACATTATTTTGATTCATCCATCTCATAAGGTTTAGCCAGCGTTAGCGATGCAATGTTCCGAAGACACCTTATTGCGATTACCTTACTATATATCGATCTTTTTTTCTACTTTATGTTAATATACGTGTTCTACATATAAAACTCCCGGAAGAAATTGTCTAAATAATATTAAAAACCGTATCAAAATTTATACGCCACACACAAATGCAAAAAAGTGATTTTATTTTTAACATTCATACACGGATACGCGTAAATGTTTCATAATTTAATGATGTCATCAAGTTTTACTTATCATTCTCTAATTTGTATGCGAAGAACAACTTCGCAGTTGTTCACAGCAATAATTTAACTTCGTACGTTAATTAATCTGTTTAATTTCATTACGCTTTATATATTACGCAACGGTTACTGTCTCTTGAAGTAACGTTTCGATGTAACCCCTGGTTGCACATAAATGAACTCTATCGAAACTAGGTTAACTTTAAATGTCATCGCCTAATCGTCCAGTCTCTTAGGGATAGTGACAATCTAATAAATAACTAAAGCGTTTATTGGTACATAGCCAATTTACTCAATTCACTGTGAATTTCGATTCCTAAATCGTGACGTATTAAACTTTAAACTTCAACGTACAAATAAATGGTAATAGAATGGACGGGTTACGATAAAGGTATCAATTTTCTTTCTACATTTAACGGTTTTAGATACAAAGAGGTGAAAACAATCAACCAAGCTACGTTTATTCGCCTTAAAAACAGTCGTGTCAAGTCGTGGTGCGTTGCGTAAGAGTGAGTTGTAGAAAGCCTGGGGAAAGGTCGATCATCTTTGAGTAAACATTCCTAAGATTCACATAATATTTATATAAGAAAACAATGATAGGTTAGTTTTTAGTTGAACTTGTTAAATACAAATATATGAAGAGTTTCATTAACTTTTCCTTGATAGATTGATTTTTAAATTAAGAAGTTTTTCTGCATTATGTAAAGATTATGAAAAGTTGTTAGAAAAGTAGCATGGTACCGGCATATTATGAAAATAGATGAAAATCATGCAACTAGAAAAGTTTTGAGTATGAAGATGGACGGATATAGAGAGACCGAAAAAGGTATGGATGGATTGTGTGACAAATGATATAAGTATACTGATATGAGATCTGACAGAGGAGAGTGAAAATGGAAAACATGTTGTGCCGACCCTACTTAGGGTAAGAAGAAAAATAAGGCTTAAACTATAGTGTTAAAATATAGTTGAAGTTAAATACAAATAACTAACAAGTTTAATTAATTTTTGTTTCACAAATTGGTTTTAAAAAGTAAAAACTTATTTTGCACTAAAATAAAGATTACGAGAAATTATGAACCATTTGTTATGAATAACTTAATGTAGATATTCGGTAGGACTGTTACGAGACAACACCATGTAATCTATTACGAAATGTGTAAAATCGTAACTTCCCATAATATTAAATCTTATTGAAAATTTAACCTAGAAACGCCTTTCGTTTAAACCCATTGGAAAGCATAAACTCTAGCTAATAGGTTTAATATTTAAATATAAGAAAGCACCAGATATAATATTATTATAAAACTGCTGTGTTTCCCATAATCGAGACTATTTTGGGATAACATCATTTTAATATTATGATTTTTTTTTAAATTAAATAAGTCAAATCTAGAAGTATTAAATTAGGTTACAAATCCAATAGTTCTATGGGCTTCTATTTATTTATCCGTGTATTGGTTACGTACAATCTGATTTATGGACGCTTAAACATTTCAAAGGGTGTATTCTGGCGGAACTCCATACGGGCTATCCATTGTTCCCCGGGGAGAACGAAGCGGAACAGCTCGCCTGCATAATGGAACTGTTCGGACCACCGCCTCCAGATCTACTACTACATGCGACAAGGAAAAGGCTTTTCTTTGGTACGTATTCAATAAATTTCGTTACTACATTTATTTCCTCTTTTTATCTTTATATTCCAACTGGCTTTCGCTCACGGTTTCGTTGACGTTGATGTAGATTCTAAAAAAAAAAACAATCCATGTTACTTACTGATAATGTGGTTTTCTATAAGTGGAAGGATTTTTAAAAAACGGCTAAGTATGTTTTGAGGTTATCCATTACAAACAAAAAATCATATCTTTTTCCTCTATAATAGTAGTACAGACTATGTGATACGTTTGTGATACGAATGTGATAAGTTTCAATTTTACCAAAATTAATAAAAATTATATCAAACGTTACGTTTCAAAATGAGCCAAATCCGACTTTAACAGCTCATATGAGATCTTTGATTTTTTAAAGATTTTCAGTTTTTATTCACCGTGAGTGAAGTCCAAATTTTGTCGTTCATAAGTTTTTTTAGTTACATTTTATGTGATATTAAAATTTTCGTCATCGTAAATCTTGTGGAAAAACCTGGACAAGACTGGCGCAGTATAGAAAAGAATGGCGTCAAAGGGAGGACGCTTATGCCCTGTAGTGGGTCGAGAAGAGCTGTCCATAACGATGATGATATTAAAACTTTACACGTTTCAAATATGAAGGTCCATACAAAAACTTTAAATCTTATAAAGGGTTAAAATTAGATTTGGCTAATTTAGAAACGTAACTGAATGAAACTGGCTGTAACTGAAATGAAACTGATATAAGCTTTCCATAAAAAAAAACGGTAAACATTATGTCAATACATTACAAACTAACCTTGTTAAAATATATTACATGTTATATTATTGTTTAAAAAACTGTTCGAGGTATGCTCATCTACATCGCGGACTTAATTTTAATTTATTTAAGTTTATTAACCTTTATTAATTATTATTTTAGGCATAATTATAACGTTATATGCATTCTTATTTTTACGGGTATACTGTTTAATTACACTTTAGACAAAATTGTTCACACTCATAATTATTACAAATAAGGTTCACCCGCTTTCAAGAGATCAAACTACTGTATTGAAACGATGAATCAGTGGCTAGCGTGTTCGAACAACGCGTTGATTAACGTAGGTTCGTATCCTCATGAACGGAATCAGGAACGTCCTATGAATGAAAACATCTCGATTAAAAATAAAGATTAAGCCTAAAACACGGTGGTAGGGCTTATTCTAAGCTCCCTTGATTAAGTACCACCCTCAAGTTGAAATTCTGTCACCAAACATCTATAGGTGTGTTTAGACAGATATAGTTGAGAGCCAACCTTTTTTTTTATTTCATAGGAGGCAAACGAACAGGCGGGTCAACTGATGTTAAGTGACCACCGCCATCCATAGACACTAGCAACACCGGGAGAGTCGCAAGTTACGTTGCCAGCCTGTATTTGGGAGGAAGGGGGGAGGGGTAGGGTGAGCGGGGAGGGGAGGGTAAAGGGGAAGGGAAGGGAAAGTGGGTTTCCGGCGTTCTCACTGACCGAACGAAACGCAACAATGCAAGCGTTGTTACTTCACGTCGGTTTTCTATGGGAGGGTGGTACTACCCCGGGCAAGCCGACCCATTCATGCTGAAACCAGTAATAGCTTCAGCGTGACTCTAATATTAGTGTATTTATTAGCTTGCATCACATCGTCATTTAACATCAGGTAAAACTGTGGTTCTAATGCTAAAACATATAAAGTATTCTGAAAAACCTGTACAAACTACATATAAGATATTTACAAAATCCTAATAAAAAATCCATAAAAAAGTTCAAATAATACCAAATTTACATTTATTACGAAAAAATTTATCATAAGAACTAAATCGCATCAATAACAAGACCGTGAATAAAATACAAAAATATCTGATTGTTTCATTTACGTTCTTTTTAAAAGCTGTTAGAACACTAACGTACTCTATTCTACGAGGTATTTTGCAAAAAAAAAAAACAGTTGTGGCATAAATACACAAAATAGAAGTGAAACATTTGTATTACAGGGAAATATTTTAGTCACAAATATACCAGACAAAGCTAACGTCACGCGGTGTTTTCTGGCGGTTATCCATCCAAGTACCGATTGAAAGCGTTCAACGTTGTTTTTAACCTCGGTTCGGGCGAGAGCCGATGTTTTCAACACTCTACGTGATACAGTGTTTACCTCCACCACTTTTCGTCTCACAAAAAGGATGTGGATCAGAATTTTAAGCTCCATAAAAAGTTTAATTTAAAAAACTTCCACATGTAATGAAGGATACAAAGAGTACAAATAGGACTTAGACATACTAATACGAAATATAAAAAAAATATATGTATTGTACCAGATTCAAAGGGATCACCCCGAACTGTAACCAATTCGAAAGGCAGAAAGAGGCGACCAGGATCAAGATCTCTTGCAGCGTCTGTTAGGTCTGACGATCCTGCATTCCTACACTTTCTACATAGATGTCTTGAGTAAGTATCGTTATCATTCTCTTGTTATCATTCTCTTTGTACTATGTATATTACTTTTAAGTATAATAAGTCGTGATGGTCGAGTGGTTTGACCGTTGGAATATCAAACCGATGTCCGCAGATTCGAACCCCGTGTACCGATGAATTCTTCGGTAATTTGCGTACACTTACTAATTTCACTTGCTAACGCTATCAATCGACGGTGATTTGAAACTGAGAATTATTCTTGTAGTACAGCGGTATATAGGAAAACATAGAACTCTCCATTTCCCAGAGTTTAATACGTCGCTAATACGTCGTGTACTGGCGTAGTGATTATTGCCCATACGTTTCTTTGGAAAGAGGCCTATGGCTCTACAGTGCGTCTCTTACAGGCTGATGATGAAAGATTAGGTACTGTTATATGAAAAGTAGGTACTTCATCTTTTTTTTTATATATATCATACAAGGAAAACGACCTGATATTAACCTGGGTAACCTGATATTAAGTGATCACCACCGTCCATAGACACTTGCAACATGAGGAGAGTCGCAAGTACGTTGCCAGCCTGTGTTGGGGGAGGGGGGGGGAAGGAAGGGAAGAAGGAAGAGGAAGGGGGTGGGTAGGTAGGTCTCCGACGCTCTCACTGACCGAACGAAACGCAACAATGCAAGCACTGTTATTTCACGTTGGTTTTCTCTGAGAGGGTGGTACTACCCCGGTCGAGCCGACCCATTCATGCTGATACCAGTAATAGCTTCAGCGTGGCTCTACCACCTACAATTTTTTGCACCATAGATTCAATCTTAACATCTCAATATAGTTTCTCACACGAGAATATAGAATACTGTTTTCACAAAGCCGATATTGTAATTTATACATAGACCCGGAGTTTTCCGTTCAAAGATTGCCATCAATCTACTTTAACAACACGTTTATGTCGTGTTACGCATGATGGGAAAGCAACGATGAACTGTGGGATTGCGTAACCGTGTGAACTATGCTATCAGAAATACTCAGGTTCTACTGTGCGTTCTATGAAACTCACTGACTGAATGGTCCATAACATATTATTGTAAATTAATAGCTTTCGACTACCTGATAATTTCTCTATATTATATTTTGAATTGCAAATGAATATATTATTAAATATTATAGAAAGCTAAAGATTGAACGAAGGAGAAATCCTTTACACTTAACTATTAATAACTAGTTTTTGTTCGCGGCTTTGCTGGCGTTAATGTAGTTTTGATCGATCCCTCGGAAACAGAATTTTTTTTTCAGGATTTGGTATCATACGTCCTTTCATGTGCTCCTGACAACAAGTGTACAAATTTTCATAATGATTGGCTGGTAGTTATGGCGTGAACGTGTTACAAAGACAAACTAACTAAGCAGTAATGTAAAGATGTAGTACAAGGAATATAATATTGATAAAATATACAAATCATAACAATAAAAAACAATAAAATTTACCCATAATTAAACCAGATTAAACACGTCAGTACTGTGAATCAATAGAATCATTTTCAATAGAACGAATTCACGGGAACAGAATTAATGATCTGTAAACATAAAACTGTATATAAATCAAATCATCACCCAAGGACAGAATAATCTTCTTCTTCTTACCCTTATCCTACCTAAGTACAGTCGGCACAACATGTTTTCCTTTTCCATTCTCCCTGTCAATTGTTATCTCTGTATTCGCAACTTTTATACTCATGTCATTCTTCACACAATCCATTCATACTTTATCGGTCTTCCTTTACTCTTATACCGTCTACCTTCATAGTCAAAACTTTTCTAGTTACATGACTTTCATCTCTTTTTATAATATGCCGGTACCATGTTAACAGATTACTCCTCTGTTAAGCAAGGACGGAATAATATGAAATGAAAATAAAAGATTTATGTGTAAATATTATTGAAATAACTAAAAGATTTACAAGATGGACGTTCATAATACCTAGTGTAAGCATAAATCGGGTATATTAAATTATTACACGATTTCAATCACTAAATTCGTAAACGTCATGGGAAATTTTAAAATCGGCATTGCAACTCGCACAAGGAGAACTGTGCACCTCTTAGGAACAAAATAGATACATTGATGGTCGTGATGCGAAACTAAACCTTTTATTACTATACTAGCAGTGACTAAAAAAATCATTTGAATATATTAAGTTCGTTTACTTATCTTCTTTTCTGTCATACTTAAGTCGCGTCGTCATTAAAATTACAATAACTTTTGATAGAGTGAAACGATTTTAATTGAACTAAATGTTACTGGGCGGATTGTTTTAAGATTTTCTTGGTAAGGTTTTATCGCGAACGCAGTAGGTACATTAGCAGTAATGCCTGTGTAAACAAACAGACAAATAGCCAGACAAACAGACAATTCTAAAAATAATTGATATGTATTTTATTACTTATTCCAAGACACCTGCAACAATTTTTTTAACAAAAATCTAAAAAGTACAGACACTTTTGATTTACATTTTTGTTATATGTATACAAGATTAGATATTCTCTATGTAATGAAATGACAAGAATATATAATATCAATGCACAACATTTGCTTATAGGAGATAAGGATTCACTACGATTCGAACAACTTTAAGATCCAATGTAATATAGAGATTATCACAAGATTAACCGTGAAAAGTAAACTAACACTATGAGTATGTATGTAAAAGTATGTAAACCATATTTGGTTTCTTTGACATCTTATCTTTAACAAACCTTCGTATGCACGACTAGCCTCTGCCCGCGACTTCGTCCGCGTGGATTAGTTACTTTGGGCTATCGCTAACACGCAGCGGAAGCTCTCAAGAGGAACAAAATACCCGATTTAGAAACATTCTTCATTCTTGCTCCGCTCCTATTGGTCTTAGCGTGATTATATGTGTCCTATAATCTTCCTCGATAAATAGGCTATATAATATTAAAAGAATTTTACAAATCGGACCATTAGTTCCTGAGGTTCCACACTACAATGTCACAAACTCATAAACTTTATCTCTTTATTATATATAGTATAGATAAAGAAGATCATTAATGGAATGCAGTAAGCCTATGATCCGACAATATGGACTACGACGTGCACTATTTTCAGTAACTGTAAAGAAACAACCATAGGCAATAGACTTCGAAATGCTGACTACTAGGATTTTTTTGTTTATACTATCACATAATCTACGGTTATTAATTGCGGCCACGATAATAATGTAGCAATAATTATTGAGTTTACTAGATGTTCTAAGGCCACTATTTATTTATTGCCAGTAAGGGGATGCAAAAAATAATATAGTATTTATAACTTTAAAAATGGAAATTTGAAAAGTGAATTAATATCATTTGAAATATTATCGTTATTTTTTTATGAAAATGAAGTAGTCTATAATTGGCATGTAATCAAATTGATATTAAATAACGCGCCAGTCCAGGGTAGCGTGGTCTCTGAATGATAATGGTGGAACGCCTGTTGTGCTGATAAATTCATGTTATATTCTTTAGACCAGAAATACGTGTAGCGCTGGTGATACGTGTAGAATTTCTATAACTTTTTAAATATTAATTATTATGTCATATGGCAGTTGTTATAAATTTCAAATGATGTGAATTCTATTATTGATACTGTTAAAAACCGGCTGCGGTGGTCAGCGAGACGTGTTTATCTTATACTTTCTACACAAGCACATATTACAAGCCGTATAGTTACGTAAAATAGAAAACTAGCGCGCGTCATCGGCAACTAACAATTAGCATGGGAAACGTATGCGCATCTCTTGTTATTCACCATACGGTTTGGTGTTATGGCTTTTAATCCTGTAAGAACCCATGTATTATAGGATATTTAATTGTGTTATTTCGATTTGTTTTAAAGGGTAAATATATAAAGGGTAAAACTTTATCTTAGCAAAGGTTACACGAAAATAAATAACTTATTTATACAATCAAATAACTTATATTTTGTATTATTATTTGCTAAGCTCTTGACTTGAACATTAATTTAATAACATCGAAAAATATCCTTTTACATCCGACATCCTAGCTATATGCATAACTTTGGGAATAATTGCTTTGAGTTTTACAAAGTTTATGTACTAGGAGGTTGAGATGACACTTCAGGAAATATTCGTAAATTCTAAAAACACTATTATTTTGTGATACGAGTTTAGAGAGATAACTATTAAGTTTTGTGGACGACTTAGAACCCTACGAATTATGGGGTTAATATTAGTTATCATGTAACAAATATGTAAACGATAGTAATCTTTGGGAATAGCAGGCATCTTTGGACACATTGTGATTTATACTGTGTAAAAATATACGAAATATTATTACATATCGAAAAATATAAACATGATTAATTTTCTTGCCGGTTCCTCTAGATGAATGGATTGTTTTTCTAACCAGTTTATTTGGACATTCATAAGCGCCTTCTCAGAGCCTAAATCGAATGATGTATTTTTGATTTTGAAAACAATCTTTACCATTTATTTGATAGATCGTTGGGATTGCGTAGACAAACATATCGGTGAGAACGAATGATCCGCAAACACGATAATAGTTCCACTGAGTGGGCTAAATAACATAACTAGATTGATTAATCGTGACGGAAGCAATAACATCATAACTTTCACTTCAAGTTCACACCTTTTTATGTGCCGTAACGTAATTAACTACAAGAGACGGAATAGGAAGCCGGAGGTAATTCCATTGTTGATAACTTAACATGATATTTTATGACAATATTTGTTTAATTGAAATTTTTTCAAGATAAAAAATTATGCGTTTGTATCCTAAATAATCCTTATTAATACTACAAACGCGAATAGAAGTTTGTTTGTGTGTTATCTTTTCACGCCTTAACTACTCAACCAATCACATGGTATTTTGTATACGTGATGTTAAGGGGTACAAAAAACGATATAGGATATTGAATCCAATAATAGTGTACTGTTTCCTAGATAGGTCAAATCTACACTAACACGACGGAAACTGTGCTCAAAAGCTAGTAGTATATATAACAAGTGGAATTAAGCGTTTAAGGTTCTAACGGTTATTACTTATAACAAGAACTACTTCAACGGTCAGGGTAGTAGCTAGAGTCGAATTTGAGGTAGGGCAGCATTGGTTACATTGGTTAGGGCAGCAGTAAAAAAAAAACATAATTGATCTGCCCTTGAATGTCATAAACTGTGGTATGTGCGAAAAAGTTTAGATTCATATCGCTACATTTTTTATCTTAAACTATGAACAAATAATTTAATTATAGTAATTTATCTTAGTTTTTGGTATTTTTAAGGTAGGGCATTGTGATTTCAAAGTAGGGCATTGCCCCACAATGCTCCCTCTAGCCACGGCTGTGTCAACGGTCCTTTATAGTAGCGGCTCGACACGCATTTGTTATTATTTATTGCTATAATCATTTAATGTAATTATGTACTAATGTACAGTCCTTGCCAACCTTAGTAAGACGCTCTATATTAAGAATATTTGTATAACAGTGTGTTATAAACTGTATCAAGAATATTTGCATAAAGGAAAGCCAACAGAACGCCTTTTGTATTTCATTTCGCTCCACAACCGACACAAATCCTCGAGATTACAAAACGCCAAAAGGTTTTCTTTATTACCAGGGTGGGACAACGTCCGCCGGGCCCGCTAGTATTGTATTTTTAAAATCATGATAACTTGAGGATAAATAAATTCCAATTATAAATGACTATAATAATATTTTAACATTGTTACAACTATATTCCCAGCGGGCAAACAGACGAGGACTGTATTATTTTTGTAATAGGTAAACTAATAGGTATTAATTTACATAAAGATCGGTTGAATAATATAGAAATCGATGTCAAGTAGTGCCACGTAGTGACAGTTTATAGTATAATAGCGATATTGTCTAACAAAAGAGACTTAGGTGTGTCAACTCTCATGGTAGTCGGTTTAAGAATTTTGGTGTCTATCGAACTCCCCACCATCCCACCAATCACCCACTGGTCGAAATTCAAGCATAATAAATGAATGAAATGATAAAGCAGTTAAATAACTATTTTAAGCTTACAGTTTCAATGCAACTCATATCAATTTATATGTAAAATTTGTCTGTTGGGATCTGCAACAAACATTGAATTGTAATACAATATTTATTTTTTCTAATTTTATAATTTTGACATTTTCGGAAAACGATACTATAATATGTGTATGTTCGATTTAAATAACTTTTATATAAAATAAATTAAGAATTACGACTGTTTTGTCTTCATCTATTAGTACATAAATATAAAAGATTAGAATCCTTGTAAATAAATTCGTTAGAGGTCACAGATCTTTTTCACGTGTTTTAACACGTTTTCGGTCAGTAACCTCAGATACTACACAACGCGACACAGTATACATATTACAGTGAAAGTATGATAGGTAGGCATATATACTCAAGCATTATATTACTAATTTACAATGTACTATTTAATGTATACCTCGAAAAAAATAGTAAATTGTTTTTGTTATAGACACTTGTCAGTTAAGACAGTCCATACTCAATATAAAACCGTGGTCATACTATTCGTGATCTTCGTAAAGAAATCGCAACGATTACTTCTAAAATTACTTACGTATACGCAACCGACAAGTTGGAATTTATAATGGGAGATTAATTACATTATGGAGTAAGAAGTCTACAGTATATTTATTTACAAATTAAGATACACGTATTCTTTACACTAGTGTAATTATTGCACATTGTTCTAAGTAATGAAAAAATTACGTTTGTCTTTTATTTTTTATAGATCTAGTGTTGCTACTACTAGCACGGTGGTAGGGCTTTTTCTAAACGTTACTGGCTAGCTATCACCCTCAAGTAGAAAATCTCTTGCTAAGCACCGGTATGTGCGTTCCAGCATCTCAGATCACATCGTAATTCAACATCAGGTCAGATTGTGGGCAAATTCTTTAACCTAGGGTATAGTGCCACAGAATATATAACCTATAAAGTATTTTTAAAACTCGTCTGATGTCAAAGGACAATGTGACCAAATAGAATAAACACTTGATTGTAATCAGCTTCGAGTTGCAAACCTCTCACCAATCGCCCAGAGGTATGTTCAGACATTTGACAATCAGTGCCTCTAGTATCCATGTACCAGATATAGAAACTCGATTATTTTTTTCGAACTGACTACGCTATTGACCAGGCAAGGTCTTAACCAAACAACTTCACCGGACTACTAAGGCAAGCGCTTAAGGCACTCAGACGATTTTATTTTGACAACTAGCTCAAGGGTGCGCGTCATACCTCGGCTTTGGCTATTAGAAACTCGAAGATGGCAGCTAAATACTTACTGATTCATAAATACAGTTATCGGAACACATCTTCAAGCACCACCTCTAGACGCTTATCAATACATTTATTATAAAACAAAGGCATCTGCCACGTCTGCCTGTCTGTCTGTTGACGATAAACTCAAAAACTACTGGACGAATTTTCATTCGGTTTTCACCAATAGATAAAGTAATTAATGAGGAAGGTTTAAGTATATTTAATTATACATATTATTTATTATATATATATTATATATATATATTTATATGTAATGTGCCAAGGTTTTTTTCAATAACACGGCGGGACAGCGTCCGCCGCGCACGCTAGTTAATATTATGAAACAATTTGAGTCTGATATCTTTCCTACGGACTCTAAACAATACTTATACCCCACAATAAATCATCATCCATCTTCTTACCCTTATCCCACCTAAGTAGGATCGGCACAATATGTTTTCTTTTTCCACTCTCTCCTGTCAGATGCCATCTCAGTATTCACACCTTTTCCACTCATATAATTTTTCACACAATCCACCCATACCTTTTTCTGTCCTCCTCTACTTGTATATTCGTCCACCATCATAGGTAATAAAAGTAGTTTTTTTTTTCGAACTGGCTACGCTATTGACCTAGCAAGGTATTAACAACTTCACCGGACTACAGTAAATGTAGTTCCAAAATCAGTTTGTTTAACTTACAAACTCTTCTATTCTCTTTCAATACATTAACATAAGTTCAATAATTACCAATCACAAACCCATCAATTATGTCTTTATTCACATCGCTTCCATACACGACCTCTTAATTGACTTAATTGAATTGCTTATGTAACCAAATGATGCGTGTCACAATGCGTGCTTTTCTTAACGATAGTGCGTAACAGATTGGTCGCTTTGTATTCTTTACAAGTTACGAGGTTGATAGCCATGTACAAATCAATTCTGTAATATGCCATGGTATAATTGACTTACATAAATTAAACGGCTAAGAATATGTTTCCATTGCCTTTCTTTTTTCATTTAAAACTAGCCGCCCGATTCGGTTTCGCACGGGTTTACCTATTGACGAAGAAGTTAGACCAAATGTTTTACGACCATGTAGTTAAATAAAATGGCAACGTAACACCAATTCTGTCAATATTTTTGAATATTTCTCCACTGTCGTCTGTCACTCGCTTTTCTATATAGAGATATTTTTCAGCATTCTTTACGACTTATTAACCATTTTTTTTCATACAAATCTTGTCCTTACAATTACAAATGCAAGAAA
Organism: Antheraea pernyi; assembly: GCA_015888305.1. Lineage (NCBI taxonomy): Eukaryota > Metazoa > Arthropoda > Insecta > Lepidoptera > Saturniidae > Antheraea > Antheraea pernyi. The sequence goes on along the minus strand of MU159123.1, from coordinate 375,453 downwards.
ACTGTAATTGTAATATGTCATTTTTAGGTAAACAAAACCAGCGACCCTTGATCCTTTAGTTAGTCCCAAGTATCTAAAATAGATGCATAAATGAGAATGAGATGATAAAATAGAGGCAGCAACCAAAGTCGCCCTGCGATGTCAAGTCCGCAAATTTTGTTCCCAATCATTTGCCCAATCAATTGCCCACATACTAATTAATAAATCGCAAACAAGACAAATAATAGATTATCACTTAATCACGTTGCACTGTGTTAATGATATATTTTTTGTTATCTAATAAAGTCTATGTATTATTTATAAATGTTTTACAGACATTCTGTAAGTGGTCGGGGGCAAAAGTGATAGTGGTAGGATCGCCTTGTGCTAGATTCCTTAATAGATTGATCACTTGATCAAAGGTAAGGTAAAGAGATAATATAATAGTTATTACTATTTTAATCTGTTTTACTTCTTTGACTTCTTCTTTGGTAGTTATCCTAAAAAAGAGTATCACGATAGCTTCATTTATTATCATATTAAACTTTTAAGAGACTACGATGTATCGAAGCACTACCCGTTCAGTGACGTGTTAAGTGGGGCAAGCGGTGTGGTGAGCGTATACTTTGTAATAACATTTTTTACAAAGAGATTCCGTAATCAAAGTGCCTATTTGTTTTTAATTTTTTTTCCCTTTAATATCAACTATATTTAATAATAAACAATTCAGAGGCAGTCGTGAGTATCAACTAGTTTCCAAATACAACCCATATTTAATGTTTGTAGTCAACCTCTAATACAAGATATAATAAACAATATGAACAACAATTACATGGTTATTGAACATTTTTAGATATCTTATATAGCGTAGCACATTCTAGAAATATTATTACTTCGTTGAACTTATATTAAGGTTATGACCTAGCCATATGTTGTCTAATATTATTAGTTTGTTACCAAAGTTACAAATGGAATTCTATAACATTACTTTTAAAGGGCAATTTAGAAGGATTTATATGAATACACACAATGATATGTTGGACTATCGTGTGTAAGCGTTTGCCTAGAAACCCAAACTTAATCGAGATTACGTAGGTGATGATGCAGCGAAAATTACATTTTAAAGGAATTTGGCTTTCAAAGGGTAACTGGCATAACATATCGATAGATATTTCTAATACGATATAATGATTTATTGACGGAATAATGTATATCAACATACAATATGACGTCACTGATAAATACAAAATAATTTCCGATATACACGTAATTTCCGATATACACGTATTCATTTTTGAATCATGCAATTTCGATTGTATGGTTCACAAATGTATATATGTATGAATAGCTTAGAATAGTTAGCTAGGTCAGACGCGACTTTTTCCAGGTAACAGCCCAAGCCGAGGTGTGCGTGCACCCTTGTGTATGTTACCTAAAACCCAAATCGGTTGAGTGCCTTAAGCGCCAACCTTAGTAGTCCGGTGAAGCTGCAGGGTCAATAGCGTAGTCAGTTCGAGGAAAAAAAAACCAGCTTGAAATCTAGATTATTTTGTTTTTTTTTTTTCTCGAACTGATTACGCTATTAACCTGGCAGGGTCTTCACAGCTTCACCGGACTACAAAAGCGAGCGCCTAAGGCACTCAGCCGTTTTGGTTTTTTTTTAGGTAACATACACAAGGGTGCACGCACACCTCGGCTTGGGCTGTTACCTGGAAAAAGTCGCGTCTGACCTAGCTAACTATTCTAAGCTATTCATACATATATACATTTGTGAACCATACAATCGAAATTGCATGATTCACAAATGAATACGTGTATATCAGAATGATATGATTTCAAGCTGGGTTTGTCAAACAGTATAAGTATTACAAATATTTCATTGAATATAAGTTATGTTTAATTTGAGGAGATATTTGTGGTCATGTCTATAATCTTGTTACAAAACCATAGCTTAGACCAGTTTAAGTTCCACTGTTTGTAACTTGTTGGACGTTCACTTTATTCCGACATACCTAAATGTATAGTAGGTATGTCATGACTTGTGACCAGTTTCTGTGGAATGACCTAGTACTGTTCCCTTTATAACATCTATTACAGTAAAATATTATAACCCATTGAACAATTATTTCAGTAGGTATATATTATAATGTTGGTATGCACTGAAATGGCTACGGTTATAAGGAATATCTGTATACAGATGGAGTCCAGCGAAACCTGGATAATCCTAATTGATACTATAAATGTGAAAGGCAGTTCGTTTGTTACTCCCTCAGGTTTTAAATAATCAATATTTTGCATGAATCAACTTTTTAGCCACTCATTTTATTTTCTCAGAACAAAGAATAAATGGTGGTAGAGCCACGCTGAAACTATTATTGGTTTCAGCATGAATGGGTCGGCTCGCCCGGGTTAGTACCACCCTGCCATAGAAAACCGACGTGAAGTAACAGTACTTGCATTGCTGCGTTTGGTTCGGTCAGTGAGAGCGCCGGAGACCCACCTCCCCTTCCCTCTTCTCTCTCCTCTCCCTTTCCCTCCCTTACCTTCCTTCCAAAAGATGGCAACGCACTGGCGACTCCTCTGGTGTTGTTAGTGTCCATGGACGGTGGTGATCACTTAACAGCAGGTGACCCACCTGTTCGTTTGCCACCTATGACATAAAAAAAAAAATGCTGTAAAAAAACATTAAATGACTTTTAACGAAACAGTACCTAAGAAATTTAAACAATTAGATCTATAACAATAATGTTATCATTATTCTATCAATTCTTTTAATTTAAATACGAAGCTATTTCCATGGTAAAGCAGTTGATGAAAAACGCCATTCATAGGAATAAATCGTATCCCTGAAAACAGTTGTAAGTACTTGCTTGCAATAACTTTGATAAATGATATAAGAACCTTGTTCTCATACATTTTATTTATATTTAATACTAGCCGACCCGTGCCCACTTCATTGGGCGGTAATAGGCATTATCAAGCTACAACTTTTCTCTAGAACTCAATCATATATCTCTCATAGTTAAGGCAGCGTTCGTAAGAAACGTTTTCGTTCGAACATTTTTTCTCCGACTCCCCAGATATTACCTCTTACAACCTCACAAAATTTACCTGTTTATAATATTATTATAGATAATATAATTAGTTAATAACTTCTGCCTGCGACTTCGTACGCGTGGAATAGTTATTTTGGCCTAAGACGTAGCGGAATCTCTGAAAAGGATAAAAAGCCCCGATTTTAAAACATTTTTCATTGTTGCTCCATTGGCTGCCAGTGAGTTAATGATCTTTCGGAAACCGCGCGTGAGTTTATTGCTGCGTTGCCTCCGAAATTTGATTACTTGTTCAATGTTATCACTAAAAATTCAAGTAATTTTGTTTTAGGTAGATTCTACCTTACTACGAATAAAATACAAATGAAATTATGTCGATATAATCCTGAAATTTCTCCTGAGTTACATATGGAGTCGTGACTTGAAAGAATATCTTAAAAGTTGATTTACCCATATACTTTGTCAGGGGTATAGAAAACAATATACGGTACCTTTCATCCAGAAAAAACGTTCTGTTCTCGAGGGATAGGTCAAATTTACATTAACGCTGCAAAAACTAGTCAATAATGTTTTAACTTATTAATTCCAGATTCGAATTCATTTCAAAACATTATGATATTGGTACAAATGGTACGGAAACCAGGGCAACGAAATCCAGCCATAAGTCTGAGCTTTCTGTTGAAAAATTGTTTCAGATGAAATTAATGGGTGTTCATAGAGCATATTTACTACGGGATTGGCTAGTTCCTAACCTTAATTTAAAAAATGAGATTAAACGCCTCTTTGGGTAGGTATTTTCTGATAACTTTCGCAATTCAGTTGGATTAGAAAAGTTCTTCAGTTTTCTTGATCAATTGTCCATCCTCGTCTGCATAACTTTCATCATTTAGCATCAAGTGATGTTGTAATAGAGTTTTACGCTATCACACAATGGAATAGGATTTCATAACAAAAGTTAATTTCGAGGACATGACTGGGGTTGTCAACTTACTTTAAAATTAAATGTGCCGTTCTATATCTCTGTCTCCTAGGTGAGGCGTTCCACGAAAGACGAGGACAGAATGCTAGTTATCTTACCACTCTTTTAGAGTTATGAAAATGAAATGAAATAAAATTGTAGCTGAATAACCGAACGTCAAACTGTCCATTCTGTCAACATGTTCGAACATCTCCCTACTTTCTTCTCCCTTACACACTGACGTTTTTATTTTATGATTTTTAACCCTAATTTTGTCCTCTTCCATACGTTTTTACTAATATTTTCTTTCATATAAACCTTGCCTTCATACTTACAAACACAACGAAAAAGGAATTAAGCAAGTAGGTACAGCTGTTATGAAGTGAGGGGCTGAAATACATACGGCTATCCATTTTAATTTATATAGATTATGTTTATCTCTATTTTATGTTCAATATTTTATTGCTTTTCATAAATTTCATACCCTCCTTTTGGAAATATTATATATATATTTTATTTTTTTAATAAACAAGAAGAGAGTGAACATGAATATTTATCGTATACTTTTAATGTGGCGTAGCTTAACAAACTAGAGCGTTCCTGCAAAGATTGGTCAAGGCTTCTGTTGCTGTAATAAATCCTGCGGTTTAAAAGGCGTGCACGATCAGCGGCCTTTATCTTGAAACGGTTGCTATTTATTGCGTAATACAGTGGTTTATTAAAGTATTTAAAATTGTGTTACGACGGTAATTGTAATATTATAGTCGACGCGATTGATGTGTGATTGAACTTATATTTCATCTATCGCAATAATTAAAACTCTAAAGCAGACGAAGTGTCAAGTGAGTCAGTGAATTAAATGTTGGAAACTGTTTACTGACATCAATGTGAAGAATATAAAATACTAGTTAGCCCGGCAGATGTTGTCCCGCCCTGATAATAAAAAAAAATTAGACAAATTATATACCTAAACCTTCCCCATGAATCACTTTATCTACTGGCGAAAACCGCATGAAAATCTGTTCAATAGTTTTTGCATTTATCGCGAACAGACAGACAGATTAACATGGCAGAAGACTTTATTTTATATTATGTAGTGATTTTACACTACCTCGAACGACTCTGAAGCGAAATGAATCTTACAATTTTCATATTTGTATTTTACTTAAAAGAACCAAATCCAATTATAATTTCAATCAATATGTTTATTTGCTGTTCTGACAATATTAAATGCAAATATTATGGGAATAATAATATTATTCCTATTGGTAAGAACGGGTAAACAAACTATATTAGGTGGTGCATTTTGTCAATCTTCTTTTATAAAATATTCTTTACAGATGGGATCCGAAACGGCGAATCACACCAACGGAAGCGTCAAGGCACGAGTTTGTAGTCGGATGCCCAATTGTACGTGCACCATCTGCAGTTTTAGTTCTGCCAGTATTTATGCCGCCGAGGCCAACGCGCGGGGTTCTGCTACACTCACAATCTGCAGGGGATGTCGCCGCTATGTTGGGCCGTGCGTGACCTAAACAACCATGAGACAGAGCCAGCTCTGGAGGCCTACCGTAGTAAAATTTCCTTTAAAAATGATGTATGTAGAAGTTCTGTCATAAACATTATTTAATCTTAATCTTCATATACTTATGAAGTGAACTTTAGAGCGCAATTACGTTAAACAATTTCTACTTTATTGAATTAGTGTTGAATATAACAAATTAATTAATTGGCGGTATATTATTATGTATATTATTTTTATAAAACGCAGGTAATGAAAAACGTTTTAAATTAGTCAAGGAATATGTAGTATTTTTTAAATTTCTTGATCCATTTTTCATTGAAACAATTGCTACAAACAAATTTATTATTTCGAGAGATTTTTGTTGTGGTTATAGAATTATAACCGCATTAATATACTGCTGCTAGAAATAAAATAAATCAGGAAAATAGCTTATTATATTCTATGTTAAAAAGAGATTATATCCAAGTTAATGAAGGGTATTTGAAAATTCTATGTCAGTCATTATCACGTAACATATCTTAAACGTACCTATATCAAATAAATTATAAACCGAAATGCGTCTATTTAAAAAAATCTCATGGCCCGCTATGCTTATTATATAATCATTCAGGATGGTAATAAATTATATGATATTATTATGTAATTTATATAATTGACTCTTGTTAAATATAATTATTGTTAAACGCATATTGCAGAGTTTGCATCGTAATGTTAACTTACACGGCAATCTGTAGATTCATGAAATGACGCTCGTTATTTCTTCACAGTATTGCGTTTCCAAATGAAGCATATTGACCCGATACCACGCGTCCCTTTCTAATTTCCAAATCAAAATAGAATATGTGTCTAAGATAAATCTGTTATGCGCTACTTATTATTCTAAGTGTTGCAGAAATTTTACTACGAAACGTCTTTAAAAATGGATTATGAAATATCCCATTCGTATCTTAAAAGTTGAATTGAATGTTATACGAAATACCTATATACATATATATGTGAATTGGAGTTTCATTAACTGATACGTTTATGTTATAGTTTTATAAAAGAGAACATAACGATTGACTTGGGACGTATCACAGTATTAATTTGTTCGCTTTAATATTAATTTATCTATACTAATATTATAAAGAGGTAGAGTTTGTGAGTTTGTGAAGTTGTAAGGGGTTATCTCAGGAACTACTGGTCCGATTTGGAAAATTCTTTCAGTGTTATATAGCTTATTTATCAGGGAAGGTTATAGGATATATATCATCACGCTAAGACCCATAGGAGCGGTACAGCAATGAAGAATGTTGCAAAATCGGGGTATTTTTTTCCTTTTCAGAGCTTCCGCTGCATTTTAGCGCAAAATAACCATTCCACGCTTACGTATTACCGCCCAACAAAGTGGGCACGGGTCGGCTAGTATTAAATAAAAAGATTGCTCTCATTAATAACTAAAAAATCTTTACCAAATATGTTTACATAAAGATCGTTAGAGGTAGTTAAACTGAACAATATAAGGATAACAGATTGAGTCTTTTAACTCGGCTCAAAGATGAGCTGCAAGTATCGTTAGCGAATCTAAACTTACAAGCTGTATTATTTCTAAAGACAAACTTTGCGTGTGCTTATAAAATCGATTGTTTTTCCAGGCGGTAGAATGTGTAATAAATTTCACCGTCACAGCACTCGTTATGAGCAAGGAGTTCATCTTTACACTTTGGAATCAAAATGATCACGGATAGCTCTATATCAGAGAAGTCTATTCTCACGAATGCTTTGGTTGAGAATAAGTTCTCTATTTAGCTTTTTCCAGAGGAATATATTATGGGGTTCTGCAAGAAAGAAGTGAACACGTTTCTAAAGTGTCGACAAGGCACATGTGATGCTTCTGGTATTGCAAGCCTTTGTTGACTTTGGTAACCGTTCATTTTCAGGCGAACTGTAGGTTTGTTTATTTGTCGGTATAAGAAAACATATTAACTTAAACAAATGAAAATGTAGTCTGCAGGCAATGATTTCATAAATATCGTCGACAAACTAAATAAAATTGTAAAACGCTAAGAACAGCTTATCTTTCAAATAACTGATATTCAAAATACGCTAGCTATAAAATAATGAAATAAGAACGGTTGTAACAATGATCGATATTATTTCTAAAGGCGGAAGTTATGAATAAAATTGTAAATTTAAAAAAATGTTATTTATCCCTATGTTTCTGTACTCAATAGTTCTATTATTATGTTTTATTTATATCTATACAAGTTACGTTAATTATCACAGTATAATAAAACATATTGTGCTTATTGGATAAATATTTACTTTTGTCTTCATAAATAATTATTCATAACGTTATTTATCTTCGTCATGTTTTTGTTATAAGTCAGTCTGCAAAGGATCTTTAATATATTCCATTTTAATGGTTTCATTCGTGTAATTAGCTACTTATTTATATGCAATTTCATTATAGCTTTATGTAATGAGATAATATCAGATATGGTTATTGTTATTTGCTTTATAAAATGAAGATTTTTGAACGTGGGAAGTTTTTATATTTTGTAGAGTTCATAATAAGTTTGAAATATAAAAATTGTATTGGTTTCTTATAAACTTGTTCATATTCAAACTTGAGTATTACCTGTACTAATATTTGGTACTGGGTTCTAGAAATACTAATAAATAGCAGACGAATAATCACTGATTTTTAAATCAAAATCTATCTTACAACAAACTCCAGTGGGTCAAACTTGGATCCCTGGACATTGAAAGTATATGTCGAACAGACGAGTCAACGGGCTAATTCATGAAAGTAGCTCCATGTCATAGGTATATTGTTTTGAGCAGTAGTTATATTACAATTATAATGTACAACTCTCCTAACGATATTTCTGAGAAATACCTACCTGTATGTTATTCGGGAAGTACTAAAAATTGCACTGGATTTGTTCTTTATATTGTTTGTTATCGTCAGTAGATCGTATCTGAAAGACATTCGACCTCTGATTGGTTAATTACTTTCACGCTACTATACCTATATACTACTTGTATGTACGGTTATTAGTGATTTAAAAGGAAATGAGGTCTAACAGAAATTTATGAAATGGGTATCAAATGTAATTTATAGCTGTCACACGTTGTCGGAACTATCAAATGGAGCACTAGAGAGGCAACTGCAGTTCAGACTGAATTTACCTATAAAAAATAGACGAAATCATGGTTTTGTTATTTCCCCCGTTTTCGCCTTCGAAAATGAATATGTTTTTTGAAAATCAATTACTAACGAAGATTTTTTTCTCTGACTCATGTTTTTTTATTTATAATATTCCTCTATTTTTTTTGTCAGATGTTTGAAAACGACGAAATAATTAAACAATTTATGGTACTCTTTGAAGGCTCCTAGATTTTATAAAATTTACTTTATAGAAAAAATAAGAACATAACAGTGATAGACGAAGGTAGTATGGTATAAAAATATTTGGCCTAGTTCCATTATCCGGGGAAAAAACAGAACAATACATTTGCATGGAATAAATACCGCGTTTCCTTTTAACGCTTTTATGCTGTAATGATAGTGAGAAATTGTTACTAACATTGCTATTAAACCGAATCTTCTTGTGAAAATGCCTATTTCACTTCACCGTCGGCCTAAGTATCTATTCATTTACTCATTATTAGGCGTGTTCTTTTCGCTCGCGTGGCTATTGTGTATTTATTTCTGATGGGAATATGTTAATCATATTTCCATAGAAACGACTGAAATGCAGTACAATATCGTATACGTCTCCTTCATATCACGAGTAATTTAGAACGAGAATAATTAAGAAAGAAAATAATGAAAACAAATGGTACGTAGAAGGACATTATTCGAAAAGATTACAAGTAAAATCCTTTTAATATCGTTAATTAGTATTTAAAAGTCTTTCCTTTCTCGTTTATAAATATATACTTTAGAGTTCTTTAAAAAATAATGGCGTTTTAATATATGAAGATATGTATAGGAAGGAATAAATGTTAACTGTTGTGTTCTAAAAAAAAATGCTTGTAATTTTTCGTGTGTCGATTAGTTATAGATCGTCGTATTAGCATGGTGTGTTTATTTCAGCTTATTAACTCTTACATTGTTTTGATAAATAAATTCAGTATCATCTCCATATCTATATCGAGGCTGAATATATAGTACGTAGCTTTTAACTCATACAAATGTGAATCTTCTAAAACTCTCTCGAGTATAAGCTGCATTTTATTTACGAAGCAGCATTGAAACATTATGAAATATGTATAACCTCTCGATGTGTAGTACATAAGGGTACGTAAATCTATAAAAATATTGTAGTCATTGTGATGTTGTAGATTTTTGTAAACTATTTAGTTATTCTTTAAAATGTGTCTAAGCTTTAAACTATTTGTAGTTTAGTCGAATTGTGTAATTAAACCTATGCTAAGTTAGAAGTTGTATTACGACTATGATATATTGTGGGTTTGTTTCAAATTATTAATTTTCTTTTGTTAATTCATTGTATCACTTTTCAATAGTTAAAGATCTCTGTAGTTAATAATGTTATGAAATATGTCATAGTGAATAAAAATTTAATAAATTGAGACAGTTTGTTAGGTTAATATATCTTTTTTTCCGGGTTGGCCTCTGCCTATGTAGGCAATTTCGCCAAAGTCAAGTGTGACAAATACACGTTTTATAGTTAATTGCCAAATATTCAGTGTAACAACGTAGAATAGTCTAAAATAGCAACGTATAGATATAGTCAAATCACCAAAGGATAGGTACTGTGTTATGAGTACAATGTATCTCCTGGTAAAATAAAAGGCGATTTAATAACTAACTACCTATTAATTATTGTTTGAGACTCGAATAAAAAATCTTTTTCTGTTGATTATCTTCAATAACGAGTATGTATACCTTACAATGAATACGTAATTTCTTTGTAAAATCTTTTCAGGTTACAATTGTAATAACCGGATATAAGCGAAAAAGCAGTATACGATGCAAAAGTATTTAGGATGTTACGTTTAATCTAAAAGCTGTTTATTGTCACAACAAACATGTTCTTATTTTTAATTGAATTGTTTCCTTTTACGTATCTACGTAGACTTGATGTACTTAAATTAAACTACTAAGTAAATGTAGCGATAAATACGAGTAATTGTATAATTATATATTTAGGTAATATTATCATGTGTTAGGAAATTAGACATTGGAAATAACCGTGCTTTTTATTTGTCTTTGGAAAATATACTGTATAATGGACCAAACCTTTAGCTGATTTTTTATTTGTTCTATTTATTTTAATAAAACTTTACAAATGTTTAAGACAGTAGTCAAAATACATAGGAATAGGTATTCCATTAATTTTGTTAACCATTGCGCTTATTCCACATTGTAAGTAAACTTAAAATAATTACGTTCGTCTAAAATTCTTCAACTTGAAAGTTTAGAACTATTATTTTTATTTTTCTCTAATATTTGTTATTATTTTTTAATATTGCGAACTTTACTGTGTCAATCAATAGAATGTGTAAAAAAGAAGATCAAAAGTAACTCGTAAACAAAAAAACACATATTCTGGTATTTGATTACGCTAAAAATTATATTTAAAAGATTACTTCATTGGAGTCATAGCGTTTAGTAACATCGAAAATTAATTATTATTTTTGTTGTTGTTATGTTGATATATAAAAGGTTTTTATACCGCGTGATAGGTTAGTCAGTCGCAATATTTACACAGGTTATTCAGTACTCGCTTCTCGTTCTAAATCAATCAAAAATTGATACTTAATATTTGACCTAATTATCTAGAGAGAAACAAAACTGATATACACTCCTAATGCTTAGTTTACGTCACGCGCCACGCCCCTCCCGCTACCCTGATCGCGCGTCGCCACTAAACCGTGCTTCGGTTAATTATTCGTTGAAAGGCACAGTTTACGCGTTACATAATGTTCAGGTTATTAGCTCCAGATGCGCCCTGGCGATTCACCTTCACTTTCGTTCATTGAATGTTTCAATTTCATACCCATACATTTAAAAGTCTTAGAACAAACTTAAACTAAGGTTCCCTTTGTTGTTTATTAGTATTGTTTTGATATTATTATTCTATATGTTAAATGTTACCATGAACTATAATTTCCTTAAATATTGCCACTCTTTAAACTTTCACCCAGTATATCAATAATTGTAACGCACGGAATCGATAACTTAAAATCTTTATATTATATCTCTTAGAATTAGAATTTGTTACTCTTCTAAAAAAATGTGTACATATTCTTTACACGTAGTTTAGATAAAGCCAAATTGTGAATTGATCTTAAGTATTCTTTGAACGTACATAAGGTGGAGTTTGAATATCGTAAAATGGAAGGGCCGGATTTAAAGATTTTGAAGCACTGAGACCAAAAAAGTGAAGCCCACGATTATTTTTAATTATAAATTAATAATAAAATTTGAGATGTAAGAAAAGAGTTTTGTGGATACAAAGTTTTTTTTGGGTGTTATTTTTTATAGAAAAGAAATCAAATATAGATAGAAGTTCTTCTCATGTGGTGGCAGAGAGCTGGATCTATGCTGGCTCTTTAAATCCGATCCCGAAGGTCTTGAATTGAAAATAAACTGTTAGTTTAGTCATCCATTTCCAGTATTTATATATGTAAATGTAGTAAATTATAGTTTTAATGATATTCATATACAAACAAGGCCTAAAAAAATATAGTTTAGCAATTTATTTTACCTGTTCTAATGCAAACTGTAACATGAACAATAATCTTATACTTAAGTTTGTTTAATCAATTTCTTAAATAATTAATAGCATATCATAATCAAATTAGTATTTATTAAACAACACCTTGTGTACTTGAATATTTAGTTACTTTAGTAAAATGATGTTTTGTAATCCATTAAAGTAGATGTTAGAAAATGGTTGTTATACGTATATATGTCTGTAAAATGAATGATATTTGTTCCAAACGAATAAAAAGTTCTTCTGAATGTGATATGTGTTTTTGTATGACATGTAAATTGAACGGTCTAAAGCAAATATAAAGACTATTGAAATATTTGATATAACAAACCTTTATAGACAGGAGCCGGCCTCGACACTGCGTAACTGATTTTCATCGACTTTCATACCGTTCTCGGCCTGTATAATTCAGATTACTGGTAGCAGTTTCTCTGAAGTGAACCAGTTGTGTTTGACCTAGTAGCACTCGCTTCACAAAAGTCGTTTATAAAATGAAAATAGTTGACTACCTAAGTATAGGAAATTTGATTAAAATTCAATAAAATCCAAGATCTTCTCTATCCAGTTGAAAAAGGCGAGTTATTCCTCATATAGTTAATTACCATACCAAGTAACATTTGATACAAAGGTTTATTTGAAAGTTGATTAGATACTATCGTATGTCTTCGACAAAAATGAAATGTGTTGCAGATAAATTCACTTGTATTCATTCAGATACTTTAATACAGATTTAATGGTGGTAGAGCGACGCTGAAACTATTACTCATTTCAGCATGAATAGGTCGGCTCGCCCGGGATAGTACCACCCTCTCATAGAAAACCGACGTGAAGTAACAGTGGTTGCATCGTTGCGTTTTGTTCGGTCAGTGAGAGCGCCGGAGGCTCACCTTCCCTCCCCTCCCGTCTCTCCTCTCCCTCTACCTCTCCTTCCCCGCAAAGGGTGGCAACGCACTTGCGACTCTTCTGGTGATGTTAGATTCCATGGACGGTGGTGATCACTTAACAGCAGGTGACACACCTGTTCGTTTGCCAGGTCTATGACATAAAAAAAACCCCTGATTTCTATCATATTTTTAGTTAAGTTAATAAATTTTAATACATTAATGTAAATGCAACTTTTGTAGATTTCTTACGTGTTACTGTTATTTTTATACTTATGCCGGTTGGAAAACAAAGGATAATAGAAGCAAAAAATGCGCAACTGATCTGCATACACGTGCAGACAATACACGTGCATTTGTTTCCCTGCCCGCTCCTGGCTGAATTTGAAAGAAATTGTAACCAAAATAAATTAGCTTAAAACTGTTCGAAATAACAGGTGGAGATGTAATAGGGATTATAATTTATTCCTTTACATTTTTTTTATAAATATAATGCTACTTATTTTATATCCTATATTTTAGGAAATTATTGGCTAATAAGTTGGTTCATTACGGTAACATTGATGTTAAGTGAATATTACATATTACATAGCATACCTTCGTACTGGTACACAAATATATATTAGAGTATTTCTCTTCACAACTTAATTAATAACATGTTTTAATAAGATATTTATTTCATCAGATTTATAATATTGCTGTCTATAAACTTATAAAAATTACAGATAGTTGTGGTCATCCGATGGTCGAAATTCGAGTATATTACGTTAGGCTTAATGAGGTTTTTTTGACAAGAAGCGTACTAATATTTTAGGTTAATAAACCTAAAGATCGTGAAGTATAAAGAATGTGACTTTTAATTAATGGCTTCGACTTGTCAATGGTAAGCAAAAGAAACTACTAATAGCTCGTCAATATATACTAAAAATCCAAATAGGTATAGGACGTTCCGAAGTGATACGCTTAGATATATTCGGCAATTTATTTTTATTTATATAGGTATACTGGTATATGTTATAGAAGCTATGAGTGTCAAAGATGAACTCATCAATCTTAAAAACGTAACTTTTGCGTCAATTTTATATTCGGACTCGAATTGTATTAACGTGTAAAATTAACAATAGAAATATGTTACTATGAACTCAGCAAGACTATGATTTTATTGACTGTTCAACAGAAAATCAGTAACCATGCTAGTAGAAATATAATAATATTTGTAATATTATAGTAGGCAATTAGTATTATTTACCTTAAATAAATAACATCTCTTTAGCCATTTTTAACCTACCAATTTCAGTGTATGTATTAAAGAGACGGGTAGGCCGTTTCGAAAGTTGTGTCCGTTACTTCGGAGTTGACCAATGAGTAATTTATTACATTATCAAGATTAATCAAGATATTTTATTACATCAATATTGTATAAAATGATCACGATACTATCATCTTATTGTATCTGAATATATTACAAAAAAGTCAATCAAAGACTATGTGAGAAAAGAAGTGTTGTTTGTCACCTTTTGTAAAAAAAAAAACTAAAGAACGTTGTATCGTCATCATTATGCATAATACCTTATTATACCTTTTTATATAAATCGATTGTTGACGTTCAGATCTCAGTTAATTAATAGTATCGAGACTCCAACTTTTTGGTAGTCATGCATGTGAACGTCAACAAAAAAGAAAAAGGTGTTATTGATTCTTCTGTTTTTCATCGAACGATCGAGGCGATCATATTATAATCAGCAGCTGAATCATCAAATGAATCCATAATTCAACATTCGTGGAAGCTCAGCGGCCAGCTGCAGCAGAAAGGAGATCACGAGGTACGTGCATTTTATCTTTACTGTTGTTAGCTGGATCTGAACGAAAACTTTAAAGGTTCTCGAAGACCCTTCGGGGTCCCCCAGAGTAGCAGAAAGCCACCAAAAGATATTTCGGTGGTGCGCATGCTACAAACGTATTGTTGGTTCTTGCACGCACGAAGTAGACTGAAAAGGGCCATGTAATTAGTGTTTTATTCTATATACTAATTTATTTCATATGTTAATATTCAACCAGTCTCAATCAGGAAACATCTACTCGGGTGTGATGCGTTAGTAAGGTTTTGTAAATTGGACTACGATCTTTTACTTTTAAAACATTTTTTTACCTAAGATGAGAGATGACACATAGTAGAATCGTCGTATATAAAATTAATAAAGAGAACTATTTACAAAGAAAAACAATTTAAGATTATTATTTTCAATAATGTATTAATAGCGTTCCTGTACATAGGATGTTGTTGTTTGCTTTTTAAAATTGTCGGTACAGTATTGGTAAACTCTTGACGTTATTGAAACGTAATATATGCTCTAGAAAAAATAAAATAAGGATCAGGGATCACTCTATTTGTGAATGTGGCTTATCGGACGGATCACCAGATCACATATGTTTTAATTGCCCTAGAAACAGAGACTCTCTCTATGATGTTCTACCTCCTTCTATTCCCCGTCCTGCTAACATTATGTGGCTCTCAACTCTTCTTACGGATAATCATTTAACTCTAGAATGCTTGTCGAAATTTATTAATACTAACAAAATTAAACTTTATATTTTAGTGTAATGCTCCTGTGTATGTCTGTATTCTACCAATATATTGTATGTTTAGTTTATATGTGCTTTCTTTGTGGTATCTGTTTGTGGTTAGCCCGGTCTGGATATAAAAGATAATTGTTTCATTGCCTGGCGCAATCTGCATTGTTTATGGCTCCATTAACTTGACATTGGCAAAATTGTGTGCGCACACATGGTGCCATTTAAAAAAAGAAGAAGGTCCAAATAGGGTACGAGAAAGAGCAGTAAATATTTATTTTGAGAATGTATGTTAGTATGTTAACATTCTTTTGAAATAAATAAATTAAGAAATAAGTTAATCTAAAGACCTGTTACTAGCTATAATCTCTATAAAACCTTATACAGTAGAACCTCGTTAAGGTAAAATGCGCAACCTCTATAACTTAAACTAATAATTTCAGTACTAGCTCTCAGTTACTTAAAGAAATGTTTCGAAGAGCTCTATAACATAAACTGTCTGCAAATGAGTCATTTTGAATGAATCTACGGAACAAAAAATTTCTCGACAGCATACTTGGATGATTAGTTGTTGATCACTGTACAGGAAACTGTGCTGTATGATAAAAGTTACCTAAGTAAAATGAGTTCAAAACGAAAATTATGAACACTAACATACGCTGATAAATTAATGCGATACAAGCGGTGAAAAGTGGATTAAAAAGGAAAGATATTGCGGCTCAGTTTGGAATACACGAAAGTACATTATCGCTTATTATTTAACAAGAAGCTGAACTTTTGAATAAACGAGAATCTGGAGAAAGTATTTTACGTAAAAGGCGAAAAATTGCTGAATGCCCAATTTTGGAGCAATGTTTATTTACGTGGTTCAAATAGTGTCCAAATCAAAACATCAGTGTTATAGAGCCATTGTGAAAGAAAAAGCTGAAGAGTTCGCCAATTCGCTGAAAATCCATAATTTCAAAGCTAGCAATGGCTAGTTAGAAAACTTCGAGAAACGGTATAATTTGACCACCAAGAAGTGTGCGGCGAAAGTTCGAGTGTAACATAAAACCTTGATAAGTTAAAAACTCTATAACTTAATATACTTTGTGTTTCCCTTCGATTTTAACATATCGAGGTTCTTACTGTAGGTATATTACATTAGTGCTGACAAGCTGATGTGAACAAATTGTAAGATACAATAACTTTCATGTTTAAGGAACCACGAAAAAGAGTGTTGAATTTCATAGTCTTAAATCGTTACCAAATTGCAATTACAATGAACGAAAACCTTTAGCTTTATGATAACCGTGTCCTTTTGTTTGTAAATGAGAGAACTAAATTGTTCTCAACCGAATGCTCTCGCAGCGTTTACAGATTATTGTTACCTACTTAAGTATTTCACTTATTTTGTTGAAGATTTTTGTAGTAAAAAACTTTGGTAATCTAATTGTGACACCAAATTTTAAGTTTAATAACATTTAATCCTTTAGTTTGTATAAAGCATCACGTTTATATAAATAATAATGTCTGAAATTTGATATTTGTTTGTAACAAACTGCAACCGTTGTTTTTAGTCCTTTTGGAAGACTTTGATTTTAGCTAATTGTTTATTTTAAACGACTGCAACGTTTAGTTAATTTCCATAATTCTACATAACAAAAAGGTCATCAATTCACATGGCAGTGAGTTAAATGGAGTTATACTTGACACGACTACCTTCTTTTTTATTTTATTTCAGATTACGTCGACTTTAATAGCTAACCGTCTCTAAGAACATTTGTTTTGCCGACAACCCTTGAGTGATAATTAAACTTCTGCGTGTCTTCTGTTTATTTTTCTTCCTACTTTGGCAACCAATCCTCGTTATCTAGGGTTATTACTACTATTATCCAGTGTACAATTATCACAATGTGCCTTATGAAGTCTTCAGTGTTTTATGAAGTACGCTCCAGGAAGTTTTTCTGATATACGAGAATTCATGCTTCATGTTATTATTTTTCATCTCGTGTACACGATAATCAAATTATATTATCCAAGGTGCCACCAATATTACACAATAAGATCGAATAACGCAAGATTATAAAATAAATCCCGCCAAAAACTCAAATATAGCATGTCGTCATCTCCCGCCACATCGTCACAAAAATGATTATGTTAGTACACTGCATAAAAATAAATCAATACTTAATAAGATCGCCATTTGTTTGTTTATAAACAAAGTAATCGACGTAATAATAAACAGTTTTTTATTTACGTTCAAAGTAAGATTTCAAACAAACCACAATTGGTAATCTCAGATTGTATTCGTTTGCAATAGATCATCAAATAAAATAATACACATTGAGGCAACGTCTATTTCGATTTAATCTGTAATGAAAACTAATTTGATTTCTAAAGTATTTTACGCCATAAATATTACTGAAGCAAATTGCAATTTTTACAAATGACCTATGACAGGTTGTGGAAATTTACTCAATAATATTGCTCAATTTGACATTAAAAATAAGCGCTACGCGTTTTTAATGTTTAAATTTGTAATTAAATTTTACTACATAATTACAATATATGTATTTTTGAAACCATTAACATTCATTTGATTTTGTTAACGTAGACTATTAACTGAAAAAATAAAATTTACTGGATAAGTCATAAGTATAAATGTCGATGGTATTATAACAGGCTAAAATAAACATTGTAACCAACTTTTAGTGTTTTCTTCAAGTGTTATAAACTCTTTTCTAGTATTTTTTCGATCGGATGCTTTTTTTTTCGAACTGACTACGCTATTGACCAAGCGAGGTCTTAACAGCTTCAGTGGACTACTAAGGCGAGCGCTTACGGCACTCAGCCGATTTTATTTTGACAACTAGCTCAAGGGTGCGCGGCACACCTCGGCTTTGGCTGTTGCCTGATACATGCAATTCGCAACCTATCTGATGGGCGGGGAAAATCCTGCATAGGATACACCTCCAGCCGTCGTTGGGGACAAAGGGCAACAGCTGGAGGGTGATGCCGCGACTCATACCGGCTAAAAACCCCGCCGGCCGCACGGCGCATACTGTAGCCAGGGTCTGGATTGCGCGAGCATTCTCCGCGCCCTGGTCACGCGCTCGGGTCGCCCGCAGATGGTCAGCGGGTCGACCTACGACTCGAGGGTGTATAACACCTTCGTGCTTCCTCCTGAAGCAGCGGCCGTGGCCCGTACTTGACTCGACGGGTTCCCATCAATGACAGTGGGCGCCCCCACCCACTGTCGGGGAATTACTCCACGCGTGTGATAAGCAACAAATCACACATCAACACAGGATAGGTACAACTTAAACGGTACCAAGGGAGGGAAGGTACAACTTAGCGGTACCTGACAAAGACAAGGAAGACAGAAAGAGAAGCACACAAACATAAGCAGGACCAGCCGACCCAAGACTAATTGACCACAGACCAAACGACCCGAGACCAACCG
>MU159123.1:277725-356237 GCA_015888305.1 Antheraea pernyi | reverse complement strand
TTCTGTGTGTGTCGGTCGGTCTTGGGGCAATTGGTCTTGGTCGGCTGGTCTTGTGTTTATCTGTTTTGTCCTTGTTGTGTGTGGGTCGGTCGGTCTTGGGTCGGTTGGTCTCGGGTCGTTTGGTCTGTGGTCAATTAGTCTTGGGTCGGCTGGTCCTGCTTATGTTTGTGTGCTTCTCTCGTGTCTCTTTCTGTCTTCCTTGTCTTTGTCAGGTACCGCTAAGTTGTACCTTCCCTCCCTTGGTACCGTTTAAGTTCCGGGAGAATCCGTGAAAAGACCGCCGGACTGAACTGCCACAGAGCGGCACAAACATAGAAGAATGCGAGTTAGAAATTTTTGCCTTTCAAGGCCTTGATAGATTCGCGGCAACGGGCGCGGCTCCTACGACCGTCGCCTCAGCGAACATTAAGGTGGCCTGTGATCAGAGGCAACCGTTCGACCTCTGCGTCTCACCCTGCCACGACGTGATGCGGTGGCTGTCGGTTCTCGCTCCCTAGCCCTTTCTGCCTCCTCTTTTTGGCGTAAGACACTCTCACAAAATGTCGTTACCGCGGACCACGATACTCGATCCCTGAGTAAGGCGTCAATTACTGACGGTAGGGACAAGTCTGTCCCCACCGCGGCGACTAGTTCTGCGCGCTGGTGTTCCCACGCAGGACATTCCTGAAGGGTGTGCAGAGCTGTATCAGTGTCACATAGCTCGCAGTGATGACATCTGGTCGTTAGTTCTCGCCTCGCGATACGGCATAAATAATCACCGAAACACCCATGACCTGTGAGAATTTGAGTCATGCGGAATGTGAGTGTGCCGTGTGGCCTATTCACCCAGTCCTTCAGCCTAGGACGGATCGCTTCCACAGTTGAAAATCCAGCCGTAGGTGACTCCAAGTCTTCCGACCACCTTTGCAGCACTTCCTCCTGTAAGAGTGCCTTTTGCGTCTCTATTTCCCTGGGAGAAATTCTCTCGCCACTAAAAGTTCTTTCAGATCTCCACAGGTACATAGCGGTAAAAGATTGAGCCACTAACTCCCATGGTGGGGAGCTCGCCAAGAGGCACGCTGCGTCGAACGATATCGTTCTATATCCGCGGATGATCCTGTTGGCCATGATTCTTTGAACTTTGCGTAGGATACCCACGTTAAGCGACGTCAGGGTTTCGTACCATATTGGTGCGCCGTACAACATCATGGATTTTATCACGCCCATGTACAATGAGCTAACCTAAGCTAAGCTAACTATTCATACATATATGAGATGTTGAAACATATATGTTACTGATAAATATATTTTGGTCGTTTATATTAAGGATTGCACTTAATAACACAAAATACACATACATATATCCATCCTACCCAGCTTGAATAGGAGTAAGAAGATAATGAAAATAACGGAGAAAAGTGTATATCGAAAAATAGTATGAAAAGTTATGTTCCTCACTATTACGTCCATCAATCATTGGCAATATAACTAACTAATATTGCATCCGATCGGCTTATCCGATACGAAATATATATAAGGGTTGTTGAGGTATGTATTGTTGGTACACATATATGTTAACCCTTATATATATTTCGTATCGGATAAGCCGATCGGATGCAATATTAGTTAGTTATATTGCCAATGATTGATGGACGTAATAGTGAGGAACATAACTTTTCATACTATTTTTCGATATACACTTTTCTCCGTTATTTTCATTATCTTCTTACTCCTATTCAAGCTGGGTAGGATGGATATATGTATGTGTATTTTGTGTTATTAAGTGCAATCCTTAATATAAACGACCAAAATATATTTATCAGTAACTTATTTTTTGTAGAGAAGCGAAAAACAAATTTGTTAAGACCAAACCACAGGAAATGAATGACCTTCATAGTTTTTGTAATCATATTATTGACCAAATCATAGAGGTTATCGTACGTACATGACATATTTCTGTAAGATGTTATAATTTAGAAAGGTAGTATAAATGCAATCGCGCTATATATGGACAAACAGTTTCACAGACTGGTGTTGGGTTCCGATGTAATACTGAGGCTATGATGTAAACATTCACACAAGGAAGATTGCAAGTGTATTTAATTAGCGTCCAGGCGGAAAGTTATCTAATATGTCAACTTACTTCTTTTAAATCACGCAATATGTTGTTTCCTGAAACAGATGTACCTATTAGATTATATAGTTACCCGATTATTCGCATTTGAGAAATAAAACAACAACACCGTTAATTTTCCATGTAACCTTGCTGTGATAAAAAGCGTGACAATAAATTATTAACCAACCCGTTGGTTTGCAAAAGTTCGGCCGAAGAATATCGATTAGTCACCTACTATCAGTTCATTAATAAATAATTTGTACAATCATAATAAATCACGAGTTAACTGTACTTAACATTTTACAGTTTAATTGTTGTTTATTTTCTATATGTTGCAGTATGTGAGATGCACTTACTTGTTTAAGTCGGTAGAACAAAATGTATTTATTTACTTGTATGAGAAAAATATAAAACTTCAGTGATGTTCAGTGTTTTTTTTTCGCTATTATTAGAACAATAATAGTGATTTCGATATTTAAAATTCTATTGTTATGTTAACTTCTACATACTTTATATTGATTGTATTTTGTTTTTTAGTTTAATAAATGGCTAAACAGTATGGTTGATGAATAACGAAAAACGTTATAGACGTAATTTTAAATCAGAAAAAATATATTTATATCAAATTTAGGCGTAATCTTAACTTGTAAACTGTAGGCCTGAATATGTATAATTGAATTCGATTAACTAACGGTACTAGACAATTGGATGTTTACTTAATTATTACCAGCATTATGAATGTATACATTATCTATTGCGATACAAATACACTATATAACCACATTCTTCAATTATTTTATATATCTATAA
This sequence comes from Antheraea pernyi, assembly GCA_015888305.1. Taxonomy (NCBI): domain Eukaryota; kingdom Metazoa; phylum Arthropoda; class Insecta; order Lepidoptera; family Saturniidae; genus Antheraea; species Antheraea pernyi. The sequence goes on along the minus strand of MU159123.1, from coordinate 353,332 downwards.
GAATCTGTAGACGATCGCTTACATCGTGTTATATGTGGGTGGAGACTGCGGATCATGCTAGCTGGCCGGTCGGCTTTCTCCCATTCCAAGGTCATGGGTGAAAGTGATGAATGACGAAACCATCTAACACATTCTCGATGGTCTTTATATACCAAAGTAAGTTAGTAGTGTAGTTTATTTATTTATATTATTGTATATTGTACATTTAGATTTTATACTCTAACTGCCCGCCACGGAGTCGTACGGGTTTGTTACTAACGAAAAAAATTAGACCAAATCTTTCCTTTACAGTACGACCATGCAATGAAACAAAATAACTACTGAACGTCAACCTGTCAATTCTGTCAATATCTTTGAACACCACTGTCTTTTATTTTACTCTGCCACTCACTTTTTATATGGAGATATTTTAACACAAACTTTTCACTTTTCCGTACGATTTATAGTTTTTTTTTCTTCTTACAAACCTTATCGTAATAATTACAAACAACAATACAAAACAATTAGCCAAATCGGCTCAGCCGTTGTGAAGTGATGCGCTTAGGTACATGCATTCGGCAACTGATTTTTATTTATAGATCTATGTATGGATATACCCTATCATCATTTTCTTACCCTTATCCCTTCTAAGTACAGTCGGCACAACATGTTTACCTTTTCCACTCTCCCCTTTCAGATACAATCTCAGTATTCACACCGTTAATACACATATTTATCACTCAATCCACCCATACCTTTTTCGGTCTTTCTCTACTCTTATATCCGTCCACCATCATACTTAAAACTTTTCTAGTTACATGGTTTTCATCTCTACTCATGACATGTCCATACCGTGCTAACCTATTTCTCCTTAACTTCTCTGTCACTGGTTTTATTTTCAAACTTCCTCTGCTATACTCATTAAATTGCGATATATTAGTATATAATAGAACTGTGGGGATCGTGCATTAAGTATGCTGTGTTTTGGTCTTAGAAGGTTTGTTTTTCGCTTTTCTAGAATTACATATCTCATAAAATATATATGTAGACTTTTTTTAAGTAGAAATATTTGGAAAGCTTTATAAATATTTGGAATGAAGTTCTGATATAGCCAGGTGCATGATAAACATTGATATTCGTTAATTTGCTACGTATATAAAAAGAGAGAAAACAGTTGAATAATTAGACTAGAGATATCCATTTTGTTCATCTTACGGCAATGTTGTGGAGATATAACAACTCATGTTTGTAAAACTTAATTGTTATACATACTTATTTACATATACAGTTATAAACAATGTAACCACATGGCGTCGGTTCCTTCAAATCTTTCTTCCATCAGAGAGGCACATACGTAACAATTGTTGACCCTTTATAGTTTTGTATAATTTACTATGTAATATGTGCGTGCACATAATATTGTGTAACGTGTCCACTTTTATGATAGTAATTATTACTTGCAACACGACTATATTCTTCTATTGCAATATACCAAACTATCTGGAGACTATGCTTAGTGCTGGAAGGTAAATGCCTAAAATAGTCAGCTTTAGCCTTTAGCTTTAGCCTTTTATAATACTTGGATAGTTTGGAAAAAAATCCTTCACGGACAATAGAAATAGAAGCGGTTTTTGACCTTGTTGAAAGAAATAATATAAAGTTTTGAACGCAACTTCTCTCCCATTGTATTCAAAGTGAAGCTAATTGCGAACCATCTATTGTAAAATAGTTGTAATTATTGAAAAACCTTCACGCACGTGCGTACAATAACACCGTAGTTTCACCCAAATGAAATAAATGGTACAGAAATGTATAAAGGATAAATAACGAAATGTTCAATTTAATATTGTCATTTAATCGTTAAATATTTTCAGATTAAGTAACAATTTAACAGAACTACTACAAGGTTATTATTACTTCTGATTAGTCTTTTGTCACTCATTTAAAAAATAAACTTATGTATTTAGCTTATACTTATTTTCAACAATTTTTCTTTTTGCCTTGTCATACCTGAGTAAGGTTTAACATATTTTTCTCCTGCATGTTGAGAATACGATTTTTTTTTCGTACTGACTCCGTTTTCATAGCTGGCAAACGAACAGGTGGGTCGCCTGATGTTAAGTGATCACCACCGTCCATAGACACTAACAACACCAGGGGAGTCGAAAGTGCGTTACAGCCTGAGTTTGGGGGATAGGGATGGAGGGGGAGAGGAGAGGGAGGGGGGGAGGAGAGGTGGGCCTCCGGCGCTCTCACTAACCTGACGAAACGCAACAATGCAAGCACTGTGTTACTACCCCGGCCGAGCCGACCCATTCATGCTGAAACCAATAATAGCTTCAGCGTGGCTCAACCACCTACCTTAACCTAGCAAAGTCTTAACAGCTTCACCAGACTATTCTTGAGAATACGAGAATCGACTTAATGCATTACAATCCGTTATCTGCCTAATGTCAACCCTTAGTATATCCTCATATGTCTCTCCTTGTATCCTGACGATATTCAAATAGTCACAATAATTGCCTTTATGGTCTTCCATTACTTAGGGGGTGTAAGGGGTGTCAAATAACATCTAAGAATTGAGACATCCTAGCCAACCTCACCTGCACGTGGTGCACCCTGCTGAATAACGAACGAGGTAATGGCGATAGCGGGGTGGTAGGGTTTTACAGCCTGACTGGGTCGCAACCACCATGTATATGGCGAAAAAGCCCGTCATAGTGATTCGCTTTTGCGGGTCGCGTTTCGGGATCAGCCTGTGCATATCCAGCTTTTCGCAGGCCGGCATGACAGCGGCGACCGGCGATGGACAGTATGTACTCGTTGGTCGCCATTGTTTTTGGATTGTACTATGCTTACCATCAGGCATAGTGCAGTAACTTTGCCGTGCAACTATATAAAAAAAAAAAATACTGTCTTGCTTGTATAAGAGTATACGATCTCGTAAATTCACCAATATTTACTTGATAATATAAAGGAAATCTTGGTATGTTCAGCATCCCTTTGCGTATAGCTCTGCCGAACATCGTTGTTTAGCATATTGTGTTGGTAATAAGTGTAGCTATTATTGTTCATGTTCCGTTCCTACTAATTCTAAAAATGGATAAATATCCAAAGAATGTTCATATGGGGTATTCCACGCCAAATTTTTAATATCTCCTTTATTTTGTGATATTTTTTGGCACCCCTCAAAATAGCCCTCTTATTAAATTTTGATTTTTTTTATTATTCATTCAAAAGATTTTTTAATGTTTTTTGGAAACAAATTTCTTAAGAATTGTCCAAATTTGATTTTTTTTTGTTTTACATGGCCTTTATAGAAAAAAATAAATCAAATGGTTTTCTACGTTTTACTTTTTAAACAAAGCTAGAATGTAACAAAACCTTACTTCATGAATCTCTTTGATATGTCACACTATATATACTAGAGGTTAGAAACCGTTATTCTTTACGTAACTGCTGCTTCCCGCTACACACAACGCCACAACCAGTCATGCTCGCGCGGACGTGTGACACAAATTGTAAACGGAACTTAAATTTCAGTTGTGAGAAAAGCGGTCGAATGATGTGCGGCCGCTAAAGGTCACTACCGACATATAAACGTAAGCCGATCAATTGCAATCGTCAATTTTTAACATCACGTTTGATCATCTAAAACGCTTGTGAACTGTTCTCAAATTTATTCACTAGGAACTGGCCCCTAATGGTAGCTAATGGAGTGAACTTTCTTTGAATACACTGTTTATCAATCGCTCTCTTCCGAATCCGATACTATCCACAATGACAAACTCCTCCCTTAGGCGTATCGTGTTCCAAAATAAGATAAACGAGGTGATACCGTATGTGTACCTGAATGGGTAGTTACTGGCATGCCATATGGTATCTCGTATGGTGTCTCTTTTGGTATGTCACGTTTCGAGATCAACCGATCTATATCCAGCTGCCGAGAAACATGTAGGCTGGTATGATACCGACGACTGCCAAATATTTTATTATATATCTCTTGGTGGTCGCCATTATTTTTTAATCGCACTGTGCTTACGGAGGTCATTTTCTACTTACATGCTAAGGTTTTTTTAAATATTATACTAGTTGATATTCGCGACTGCATCTGCGTTGTTTACTATCTTAGTAACAAAATTGTATGTACAGTGGAAAAAAATTGAAAGAAAAATTATGTTATCCATTTATTTACCATTTCCTGCGCATGCTCGCCACACTGCTTGCTCTATTTCTCAATGCCAGTAAAACACACAATGCTGAACTCGTAGTACTTATAATAAATCGTAGATTCTTTTATATTAAAAGACGATATCGTGATAATTATTTAGATCAGTGCGTCTGACACTAAGAAGTGAAACTTTAAAAAAATATGGACATATATCCAGTACTTTTGCATATTCCGCACACAACGGCAGACCTCTCAGAACTAACTGTGCGTTCGATAGAATTTTCTATTAGCAAGAAGTGTAGTAAATTTAATACATAGTATAAAAAGACAGTACAAAGACCAAGACTTGAAGTATTACAAAAATTCTATTATAACTGGCCTAAATGGTGTAAAAAGAATGTATACAATAATTACCGAGGTTTGAGAAGTGTGACAGGATCGGATTCTATTTCATTTTCATTCCGACTACTACTATATTTTGTTCGTTGCGTGGAATCTATTCCGACTACTAAAACTAATGACATTTCCAGATTTTAATTTCATGTCGTCTACATTATTATATCTGATATACTAGCAGGCTTAGCAGACGTTGTCCCGTCCTGATTATAAGAAAATCTGTGACAAATTATATACCAAATCGTTCTTCATGAATCACTTTATCCACTGGTGATAACCGCATGAAAATCCGTTTACTAGTTTTTGAATTTATCGCGAACAGACAGACAGACAGACGCGACGGACTTTGTTTTATACTATGTAATGATGAGGTATTTAATTCTTCTTGTAAACGAAATATCCTAGTTCAAATACTTTTAGATTGAAATAAAATGAATTCTTAAATTTATTCATTTTTAAAAATGATATTTAGAAACTTTTATTTATATTAAATTATTCATATGCTATTATATATTCCGCAGAGACAACTTTTGTAGAAATTCTTTTTATATGCATACAAATTAAGACTCGATTAAATAAGGAGCTATTTTTAATACACTTTCTCATTTTACCTCTCTTTGTTAACTACTAGTATGAAAATATATGAACGTGCATTGATATATACATAAGTTTTCGACTATAGTAGTTTCGATTGGTTGTTTTGGATAATTCTTAACTCATAAATCTATCTTTTCATCGATCTGTATACTGATTTGATAATTATTCAATCAAATAATTTGTATAATAGTATCTCATAGTATTATATATACTACCAGCGCGCCCGACGGACGTTGTTCCACCCTAATAATAAAAAAAATCCTTGACAAATTACATACCTAAATCTTCCTCATGAGCCACTTAATCAACTGGTAGAAAACACATAAAAATCCGTTCAGTACTTTTTGAGTTTATCACGAACAGACAGACAGACAGACGTGGCAGAGCACTTTATTTTATAATATGTAGTGATAAAGGTAACTAGTAGTGGTACGTTAAGTAGTAACTTAAATAGTAAGTTACCTTTATTTTCTATCAAAAGTTAGTATCAATTGTGTGCAAATATACCAAAACGTATCGCTTAATCTGAAATTTACTGTGTAAACTTGTTAATTCAATTTGATTTAAATGCGACGACTAGAAAAGGTTCTTAAGTGTCTAAGTTAAAAAATTAAGTTTTGGCCTCAGAATCTTAACTTGAAGTTAATACTTAACCTGGTTAAGTAATGATCTACTGGCATTCTATTGATGTATGACGATTTCTCCCGTCGTTGAAAATTTATAAATTCATTCAAATTCAGCTCTTTTGATACGAAATCCACAGACGCTTCCACAGAAACGTTATTGCAACGTTACGTTTATATCTAATTTTATTGTTTACCTGTTGTATAGACGTAACACAATTATATGGTACCGTGTAAAAGTTTTTTATAACATAAATAAAATAACTGTTCAACCATAAGATCTAAAAAAATACGACGTTAATGCAAAAACAGTATAAATCCACGTCTGTATTCAACTCCCAGCACATTGTAGCAACAAGCTTTCTGCCCATTGTGTTCATGGTACGTTAACAACATTACAAAATGCAGATATCTCGCCTGATTAATGATTTTACCATAAGATTTCTGACAAATGATCCCAAAGGCTTACAAAAAGGTCAGACGGATATTGCATAGCGGGTGTTGATATTTTACTCTTAAAGTTTTGTGTTTTATGGAACGTAAAATATTGTAAAACCGTTACCAGGTACGTGTTTACTAAATACGGTTACAATACGATACAATATTTTTATGTATGTTTAATTGCTTCAGTTTTTCATATACTTTGATGAAAATTGAAATAGACGCTAAAAGGTTGATCTATAAAAACTGAGTTTAGGTTTCTTAATTTCGTTAAACTAATTTATAAATTCCTAATATATTTGATCGATATCTGTATTGGACATAATATTTCTGAACCTAATAATTTTAAATTTTATAATAAAATATTCACGGAAGTAAAATAAAATTGTAATTATTATTATTTACATTTTTTTTTCACAAATCTGTAAAGTAACTGTTATGTATTGATATATACTTAACGAATCAAGATATTTTATACCGGTACCAATACTCGTATAAACAATTACATTTTACACAAACAAAATCAAATAATATACGTTACTCAATGTAAAATTGTTGTAAGTAAATAAATACTATTTCTTAGATAGCAGATTACACGTATTTGATTATTATAATGAAATATTTCATAGCTACCTACAACCATGACTTTTTTTCGAACTGACTGCGCTATTGACCTAGCAAGGTCTTAACAGCTTCACCAGACTACTAAGGCGAGCGCTTAAGGCACTCAGCCGATTTTATTTGAGTAACTAGCTCATGGGCGCTACAACCATGACATTATAGTAATATAGGTCGGTATGGTCTTAAATACTTAATTAATGATAGAATCCTCATTTACTTTCTTTTCCACGACTTTGACCTCAAAAACAATACATTTGATAATTATGTGCTTCGTGTACCAATATTAATATATTTTCCTATATACATATGTACCATAGTATAGATATATTATCATAATAAATTGTTGTATCTAACTGTGCACGCGGTTTTAATTTTCAATTATTATTTGTTGTATATTATTATGATTGTTATAAATAGTTTCATTATAGCAAAATTGATAACGCGAAGATGTTCTCTTTATTTATAATTTTTTTAAGATTTTAAGTCCACCTGAACACACAAAAATTTTATCAAAATCTGTCCAGTGGTTTAGTTCAGTCACATATACATATACAGAAGAAGCATTACGTAATATAAAACAAAGTACCCTACCGCGACTGTCTGTCTGTCTGTATGTGTGTTCGCGATAAACTCAAAAACTACTGAATGGAATTTCACCAGTAGGTAGATAAAGTGATTCATGATGATGGTTTAGGTATACTATTTGTTTAAAAAAATTGTCAGGGCGGGACTACGTCCGCCGGGCCCGCTAGTTATATACATATATAAATATATAGATTAAAATTATAGATTATTATATCAAATTAAGTAAATTTTCAATTAATTATTTACTTAAATGAGTTGGTATGGAATTGGAGTTGGAATGTGAGATTCCGGATGCTAGAAAGTTTACACAACAATTCCAAAATTTTCTGCCAGATGGCTGTAAACTGTTTACTTGTATTTCAGCCGGGAAATTTTGAGGCCTAGCTGAAAACCAGCGCTGTTTTCAAAGGCGGCAATACGCTGACGCTAGGTCTATTTGTCATAGTTTTACTTTTTTACGGTTAAGGTTTTTTTTTACACTTATACTATGGCAATAAATATATTTCTTTCTTTCTTTCTTTCTTTCTTTCTTTCTTTCTTCATTCTTTTTTTCTTTCTTCTGTAAATCGGTAAAAATCATAAAGTCAAAAATAACTTTTACAAAGAAATAACTATACATCATTACATAATTGGCTAGACTGTAAACTACCTAAACTGTTTTATATGATAGAATGTTGTAGACACTCCTTAACAATAATAATACCATATAGAGTCGGTAAAGGAACTTCTCAAGCTCAACTTTTGGTCAATGGTATGTATTGAAATGTTACGGATCTCCAAAAACGTTTCTATCTGTCCAAACCCTTTCGTAACACTCTGTCGGAGCGTCCGGAGTAGGGGCGGTAAAACTGAATGCATCATGCGGCTGGCGTTACTGCCACTTAGACTGTCGCCGTGTGCGTCCATACACACGTAACTAAGAAAAGAGTAACTCTTTGACATAATTGTGAATCTTAATCAGGCACATTTAAATAAGGAATCGTGTCAGGTGCCAGTGTTTGGATTGACTGAAATTCGATAGTGAGCGCCGGATTGCGCTGTAGAGTGTTTGTGTTGTGATGGTACTCTGCCGCTCTATAAGTTGAGAGTGCAGCATGAGGGGCAGCTTTTTTAAATTTGTGCTTTTAGCGCACGCAGTCAGCGCCATCACAGGGCCTAGAGTAAGTTTAATTCCTTTCTATTACATTATCATCATTATTTTAATCAATTTCTATTAAAAGAATAATAGTATTTATATTACATACTGACCCGGCCACGCGTTGCTGTGGTTCAGTTAATATATCATCATTACATATTGATAATAATTCATAATTGTTCTTGATAATATGATCAATAAACATCACTTAACGAACTAACATGCAGCGGAAACTCTAAAAATGAAAAAATACTCGATTTCGGAACATTCTTCATTGGTGCTGCACTTCTATTGGTCTTAGCGTGATGATATATAGCCTGTAGCCTTAGCTCCTAACAATGAAATAATTTTTCAAATCTGACCAGTAGTTCCTAAGATTATCCCCTACAACCTCACAAATTCACAAACTTTACCTCTTCATAATATTCGTATGGAAGTATAAATAATACTAGATGGTTTGGTCTGCCAAAAATTGTTCTTCTAAAAATGAAAAAGTATACTGGAATCAGGTCGTTACGGCACTTACCAGATTCAATTCTGAATCTAAGCTATCCTACTTTAACTCACATAACAAATTTCATCGAAATTGGTCCAGTCTTTGAGAAGGCGTTCAGTGACAAGCACACGTAAATAAAAATATATGAACATGAAGGTATATGAAAACGACATAAAACCCGTTGCTGAGTTTGAAGAAATGTCATGTAATTTAATAGAATCTATCATCTATCGATTATACACCAATTAGGTACTGAAAGTTAGAAAATATCTCATTTATTTGGCTATTATTATTGACTACGGGACAAGTGTAATAAAGGCGGAACACTAGATAGCAATGATATCCTAGTTATAAGATGGGCAAGTAGGATGTATTAAAGAAAATATTGAATTAATTTAAGAAAGATTACCCGTCAGCAAGTATCATAAAAGAACACAACAAAACTAGATCTATATCAGAGGCGTAATAGGTTGTCAGAGAGCTGACAAAATGCCACGGGCTTGAAAAACTCTATGGGTCAAAAGAGACCACGTAACTTGGATTTAATAAATTAAATTAAAATTTGTCGGTTTTTACTGGGGCCCTCGTCCAATGAATTTGCCACGGGTCTCAGATGGTATAGTTACGCCACTGATTGATAGAGGAAAAAAAGAAAGAACCGAGTGAAAAGTTAGATAAACTGCTAAAGCTATATTTTCGCTTTAAAAACATTTTGTTCACGACAGAACAGTCCAAGAAATCATAACAAAATTAAAAGAAATGTTACGCGGACATACCGGACATCATAGAGTAATGAACCTGCGAGTTTGTAAGTGTAAGCGGTTTCATAATTCTACGCCGGACATAGAAAACATCAAATTAAGTAATTGCAAGATAATCTTAAATAATTTAGATAGAACATGTTCCAAGTAGAAGTAATTTTAAAAACTTATTACACAATTGTATATAATTTTTATCACATTGTGTATCTAAGCCGCTATAAAAAATAATAGGAAAATCTATTGTGATATCTTAAGCTAAAACGTTAACACAATGCCTCTATTAAATAATTATTCAATGCCTTGTGAATTTGTGATCCTATCAAAGACTATTCGATTGACACCGCTAACAATAAACTACCGCACCAAGGCTTATTATGTTAATACTTAATTTTTTCCTTAATTCCAACTTAATTTTTGACGAAAGTTGAATTCTACCATCAGTTCGAAACGATATCTTTCAGGGTGTAAGGGGGTGTCGAATAACATCTAAGACATCCAAGCCAACCTCACCTGCACGTGGTACACCCTGCTGAATAACGAACGAGGCAATGGCGAAAGCGGGGTGGTAGGGTTTTACAGCCTGACTGGGTCGCAGCCACCATGTATATGGCGAAAAAGCCCGTCATAGTGATTCGCTTCTGCGGGTCGCGTTTCGGGATCAGCCTGTGCATATCCAGCCTTTCGCAGGCCGGCATGACAACGGCGACCGGCGATGGATACTGTGTCACTCGGTGGTCGCCATTGTTTTTGGACGGTACTGTGCCTACCATCAGGCACAGTGTAGTCATTTTGCCGTGCTATAATAAAAAAAAATATCTTGCAACAGTAACTGATATGAGACGAATAATAACAGTTAGCAATTCAATAACGTGCAAAAATGTGATTCAATCCTTTTCTGTGCAACCCACGTGGATAGATCTCTCTTCACGCTTTGTCAAGTAATAAAATCTTTCTAATTTCCCTAATAAAACATATCGATTTCTCATAAATATTATTTCACTAATTATTATCTTTTTTATTTTCTGTCTTCATCACATCAAACGTGCTGTTCTTCCTTTTAGAGGTATGACAAATTAATACCAAATTTATACATACCATTTAACTATTTCTTTTGATTTTAGGGGTTTTCATTTAATCAAATATATCAATCCTATTGCACCCTATCCTTTGTATAATCAAATCAAAACCATTCTATTATATCAAGTAAATACTCTGTAGAAGGATTATATCATTTCTGTAACGCCTTATTATCTTCTCGTATCTAACTAATCTCATAGATTATAATGAAAACTTCTGAATCTTCTAGAAAACTCTAAGCAAATTTTCTAAGAATAATATATATTCTTCAATACTTTTAGTATGAATTTTTCATCTCTACCAAAAAAATTAACAAATAAATATTTAGAAATGATTACGTAAATTATATAAGTATGATTTATACAATTACTTACATCTTACACAATTAATTCAATTACAAGCACTGCATAACATCTTAGAAAGCGTAGTTTAAATTCACGGTCGATGTGTTCATTAGATTATAGTGCAGCAGAACAGTAAAACATGTGGAACAATTGCCGGATTAGAGATAAATAGCTAAATTTATTTTGTTCTATAGTAACTTGGATCAGATAGGTAGCGAAATGCATGTATCAGGCAACAGCCCAAGCCGAGGTGTGCCGTGCACCTTTAAGCTAGTTGTCAAATAAAATCAGCTGAGTGCCTTAAGCGCTCGCCTTAGTAGTCCGGTGAAGCTGTTAAGACCTGGCCAGGTCAATAGCGTAGTCAGATCGAAAAGAAAACTTGGATTATCTGCAGTTTCAGCTTGTTTAAAAAAAACAGATGAATACATATAATGTTTTTTCTCGTTTTCTATAAGCTCAGCTTCTATAAAAGAAACATAGTGTTGTGTTATATACACTAGCTATTCGTAATAATTAATCTAAAGAAAATTATTTGAAATCTTCTCAAATTATTGTATTGTTTTATTATTATAAGAAACAGTGATCCTGGACAGCATGACGCAACAATCTACAGTACGTTAAGAAAGACAATTATAGTCCGCACACATCTTTGTATGATGTATATAATAGTATGCAAAAAGAACAGAAAATAAATAACAGCAATAAAAAGTTTAATCTCGTCATGTGAAATTTATCTAGCCTTCCACGTTAGTCCATTATATTCCACTCTATGTTACTCTATGCATATTGCAATATAATTGTTGCATTAAATATATGAATTGGTAGGTATGTATAATGAATTATCTACTTAAAACTTATTTCCACAAATCTTGCGTTGTTGTGTAACTTGACCCAGATTCTTCTTAAAAGACGTATGAATGACTTGCCAATTTGTTGTAAGTATTGTAACAAGTTAATATTTTCTTCTATTATATAACTGTCATACCTAATATTTTTCATTGAATTGAAATCATTTGGTATGATTGAGAATCAACTTTCTTTGTATAGAAAACTCAGAACCGACTTTTTCATATAAGCTAGGTAGATAGAGTGGTCGGGGAATGGGTTTTTCCCAAAATGTATATTAGAATCACAAAGTTTCATTATACTTTGGTTTATTTTACCCGATTGTTAATTAGAAATTTTAATTTTTTAAAGAGATAATGTATAAAATACAGTTTCTTTGACAAATTGATGACAATTTTTTGGAGGTAATTTAAATAACTTTGCTATATTTTTCAATAAACAGTGTACCGGATGGATTTCAACAGGTACATTTGTATTTAAGTATTTTAGTATAAATTAGATACTCTTTTCACATTGCTTATTTGTATTGTTGAGATTTTTTTTAATAGAGCGTCGTCAAAGTTCTTCCTCTAGAGTGCGAAGTTTACTAGGACCGTTGCGTATAACAAACCATGTTAGCTCACACGATGTTTTTAAACCATATTTAAAATTTAGATGATTCTTACTTACATGAAGTGAATAAATTAAATATTGCACCGGCAACGTTGCACATGATAAGCGACCATAAATGGGCATATATCTCAGATTATATTAGATTATATAGATAGAACTTCGAAGCTTGTCGAAAAGTATTTCTAAACTAATTATAGATTCGGGTCACCTCTGTCCATTTAGGTCCGGTAAATGCAAATACAGAATTAGCCATTGCAGTTTGCGAAATGTAGAATTATATCCTGTCGTTAGTTATTTGGTAATACTACGAGTAAACGAGTTCACTGACCTCAGGTTAAGATTTCATGTTTTTTTTTAAATATATTACAATATTATATTATTAAAAATGTGTTATGTAATATAGTAACATATCAATAATGCATGAGTATGATTTTAGAGTTGTTACAATTTTGAAATTTTAACCAAATTACTATGTTCGAAATTAGCATCATAAGAGAGAAAGTTACATGAGTATTTGCTTATACAAAGCAAAAATATTTGAATAAGAATTTATAGTATAGAGTAGATAATAAGAATAAATGTTTATTTTATTTCAGTTATATAAATTACATATGCAAAAATGATGAAAACAACACATAATTATTACAGTTAGTACGAAAGGTATACGCGCAGATACGCGCAAAAATACCTATCATAAGTTTGTGAAATAAATAAAAAATAACGAGAAAATCGTTTTCTAAATTAGATTAAGTCTATTGCTATAAATGATTTTCTTTAAATCTATAATTTCCACATTACAATAGACAAGAATAGTTACAAACGTTACACGCAAGATTATAAATTCTGTAATAGAAACCACCATCCTTTCAACATTTACGCGTACTCAATTGTGAGCTTACACAAGAAATAACAATATTATTCAGTTATTTACAAAATTGAAATTTCCCAAGAGAGTCCGAACCTAATAAGTTTACGACAGACAAGATGAGTTAGCAAGAACGCTACCCGTTCCGCAATTATGCAAGTGTTACGTGTGAGCAATGCATTTGTCCTTTATATATAATTGCTTTTGTTTTTTGTTACAATAAGGAATTAAATTTCAAATAGTTTCAGTGAAATATAACCTATTTAAACTAATAATATATATTGCTATTAAAAAGAAAAAAAGGTATATTTTTTGTTTATCACAGACAAACTTAAAGAAATACATTTTAAAGATCCTTTCAATTATAGATGCTACATTACCAGCGACTAACATGGTATGTATTCTATTTTGAAAATCTGCATTAACGTGACCAAAGCCACTACCAAAAGCTAGTTATTCATAATTTTAAATACTTGTTACTGATAAAAAATAATGATATTTTAATGAAAATTTTGAGTATATTGTAATTCTACCAACGGGATATCTATATATTTCCAATTATTTTAGGCTCTTATTAGACTTACAGATACTGCTACAGATTACTAATCTCTGGTGAATGATTTTAGCTTTTTACAGCATTTTATTACTGATTAAAAACATATCCTTGAAAAATGGAAAAGTTAGAGATATTTGCGCAACATCCGCAAAGCCACACACTATGATAAAAATTACAATTTTTTTTTTCAAAATCAATATAATAAAATTGTCTATATACAATGTTATAAGAAATCAAATATGGCAGGTATATTACAAGTTTATGGGCGTTTAGTAGGAAGGTAGATATTTTATTCATACAGAACACTAAGGCGCGGCTGCATCTGTGCGTACTTTCACTCTCCACGCGTGTCGGCAGGAACATGACCGGTTCACTCAGCTTTCGGTTTCAACGCTACTTCTGTCTTTCGAGAGGTCGTCGAACGCCCGATTACATAATACCTATTATAAGGACCTTTTCGCAATTTCATTACAAACGTTACGTTGCGTTTTAACACCTAAGTTCAACATCGCAGCAATACATTTGAATAAAACAAATATGTGATTTTACAATCATATCGTATTATTATAGTCTCATTGGTAAATATCATAGCAAGCAGTGTAAAGCATTGCGAGTGATTTTAGAAAAAGGATATTTTTATATGCACTTTATAGCATATAAAAATAGGCATATATAACAGTTATTAATCTCTATTTATACAGTAAATTCGAGGAAAGTGTGTTTGATGACTTGTCCTTTTTTACGGAGTGACCGAACAATACAGGTGGCAAGATACACGGATCGTCTAGGATAAGTCTGAAGTCTTATAGGCAAATTCAAAAGCAATTATTTATTAGAACAAAAGTAGACCAGCGTCGGGTTAAACTTTGAGATTACAAAAAACTAGACATACGATTTATGAAAAAAAAAAACGAATTATTCGAAACATATTTAAAGATGAAATTATTAATTATATGTACCTTTGTGTTGAATCGGCATTATTGAATATTATAACATAAAAATAAATTCTTATAGATTATTGATTCGTCTGCTTTCTACCTCATAAGTAATTAACACTATTTTCACCTTGTCAAAATGCATTTTCTAAAGGAAATGTTGACGGAGATGGTGCGCATGGAATCACAATGTTGCTTTCCGTAAAATTAAGAAAGTTCACTTTCGTTCATTTGTTTTTATGTTTTATTTATGTACCTACGTCCGCTGACCGCTTGCTAATTGTCATTGAACATGTCATATTTTAACATACAATAGACCTTTATTCATTAGCAAATTCTGTTTATCATTTTATTTCAGTATTGGGTGATGACGTTACCGTTTCTTATTAAATGAAGATATCGAGATAATTTCTTTTGTATAAGATTCGATTTATACAATTTTCCAGTAGTTTTTGCGTGATGCGCGCACACCTACAGGACCCCTAACATTTTATTTATACATATAGATAAATATAGTTTCTATCACTACCATAATTTATTTCACATATTAATATTTCGTATCTAAATGGAATAATACACTCTTTAAAACGCCCACGCATGCTGAGTACATCGTCGATATAATTTACGACGATGAAACGGTCAATATAATTGTTGTCCACACGTATGTCTACAGACCAGCAAAATGTACTTATACTTCATGTTTTTTAACCTACGAAAGTGGCCATAGTTTTTGAAAACCTGAGTTACCTGAGACAAACGTTGAATTGTTTTTGGATTGTAACATTACTGTCCCCCATATACATAGCACTTATTTATCTGAACTGGTATCATGAGTCGTCCGGTTAAGTCTAAATCTAAATCCTGATACATATTGACATTTCTTATTCAGCCCTCTCATCGTTGAACCAAAGATGTATGTATATTCTTTTACAGATTAAATCCCTGACCACAGTTTCGCTGTAATCTCATGTCAAGTGACGATGAGGGCGAAGGTAGGGTCCGCTAAGCATATGGGAACTGTGTTTCGAGTTGCCGGAAAACACTTATAGGTACAATTTTCTAATTTGAAGATCATTATTCAATGAGTATTAGGAAATGATTTACTGGTGACCTCTATCCTGTAATCGCAATTTTGTCACCCATTTCTTATAAGTATTCGCATTGTTTAACCCGTAATTTTACCCACGTGTTTGTGAAAGTAGTCGAGCGTCGGAGGTGCCAATCTCACATCAATATTCAAACATTCTTACATTTTACTTGAGTAAATAATTATTAAAACATAAATCGAGCAAAGTGGGTAAATGTAGCAGAAGAAGAGTATATGTAATGTTTGCCTGGCAGAAGATCATGACAGCAACTCTATTAAAAATGATATAAATATATGTAGGTATGTTAAAAAGATAAAATACCTAACGAGTGTCTTGCCGGTTTTGCTCGATGATTGGGTTGTTTTCCGAACCGGTGGTAGTTTTGAAGTTCATAAGCGCCTTGTTAAAGCCAAAATTGAATAAAGTAATTTTGATTTTGAGTGTCAGAAATTTCATCGTCGGTGTTCTAACTCAATTCATAAGGGTAGCTGTTATCATTCGATCCAGAACTGGGTTCCTATTAAGGATAGTTACACATACCTATAGGCTGCAGTGGTAATTTAGCATTAAGACTACGCGCCTACTTGCTACTTCATACAATATACAAATAAAAAAGGCAACCATAAAAGTACCTATTGTTAAAAATGTAAATTTGCACTTTTGCTTAGCTCGTCTTGTTTTTTAATCTTTATAGTAGCCGTCAAATCTTAAACAAAAATACGGAACTCGCAATTATTAAAATGATATTGGTAAGAAATCACGAAGAAGTAACATACAACAAATATCTCAGAGATGCGTTAGCGATGAAGGAATGCGCTTTCATAGCACTGATGCGTCACGGTACGACCAGTTAACGCGCTCTGACGAGATTACATAGGTAGATAATGACGCAGTCGTAACAACTTTTTATTGTAGCACGAAAAAAGACAGCACTGTACCTGATGGTAAACTAAGAAACTGCAAGGAAATTTACATTCCATAGTCAATGATCACTGTCATGCAGGTGTGCAAACTTGGTGACAGTTGTGTATACAATAGTTGATCCCGAAACGGCATAACCTAAAAGAGAGGCACTGACGGGTTTATCACTGTGTAGGTATGGTGGCCGCGAGCAAGTCGGGTAAAGATTTCTACCACCTCGCTTTTTTATTGTATGTAATATAGTGGATGTTACTTCATGTATGTGATCACGATCTAGTCGGACAAAATTACTATGTTCAACCAACTATAAAAAAATTTATATCTGGAAATATTCACAATGAACCTAAGATACAAACGTAAATTATACATTAGCTAATTATGTAATACGTAACTATGTGACAGACGCTTCGATGTAACACTGTGTAATATCTATCTATTAACGACAGAATATTCAGGAAAAAATCCGCAAGTGAATGTAATTTAATGGAAAATTGGTTAGCAGTTTCTAGACAAATGTCTCGTTATCACATTACTCTTAAGTATACGGATACCGCGAATGGTTACGAAATATGTTTACGACATTAAATGTGCTGTTTCGTAACAAAATCATCAAAAGAAAGTTTTACATTAATTCAACAAGAATATATATTTAAATCATTTATATTCTCTATAATTAATTATTCATTATACATTTATTATATTAAATATTATTTTAATATCTATAGATATTTGTAGGTGTGAAATAGGAAGTACTCGGGTATTTGATTATTGATTCTATTCAACGGCCATGCCACTTCAATATAAGCGTCAATTACTTTCTTAAACCTTTATGAAGAGTTATTAAATTTTAGGTGTTAAATCTTATCTAACAACTCAAATTATTGTTCATAAGCATGTTATATAATAAATTAGGCCTATCGTTAGACCCTGAAAAACGCTAATGTTATTCGATTATTATATTTACTAGTTGAAACCACGCTATGGTAAAAGGACTATTTCTGATTTTCTATCACATTCAAGTTTAAAGTCTGTTGCTCAGCATCTATCTGCACTTATATCTTAAACCATATTCAAACGTTAAAGCCAATAAAGTATTTAAAGAAATCGAAATAATCTCTCGGTATACTTAAGGTTTATAGTAGGAAGAAACAAATATTGCAATTGATAAGATAATATAATACTGTCAATTATTATGAGACACGTCTCCTAGCATGACTTTTACAATCTAAATGTCAGCATGCGTATAGTTAACGGAGCTCTGGGATTTTTCATTTGACCAATTGTCACTATGCAATGTGACGGAAGTCTTTTTATTGAAAAAATATTATTGGCATATAACAAGTAGGTTATATTTTATTAACAATTACAAATTGAATCCTCATTTGGAGGTAATGACATTTTATAATAAATATTATTGCTTGGGTGAGTCTTACGGCATACGATGACGCTATGTAAATACGCTATATCTACCAATCTTACCACTGCCATTGCCATTTAATTAACCATCTTTGTCAATAAATTTTATATCGACATGATTAATAAGTTATGTTTGTAAGTCACTAGATATCCCACCATTTGGTTCCTCAAATCATGTTTATTAAATTTATAGCCGCACATGATTGTACAATTGAAAGTATGTCAGATTTATTACCTTTGTAGAGTTACTAGTCGCCGTGGTTGGTTTTAGATAACAATGACATTTTTGTTATTTTATTGTGGTTAGCAATAATAAAATTATCATTTTATAATCTGTCGTAATAGTTACGTCAGTAAACTTTGTATTTTGTAATAAAACGTCTAACCAATGCGACAGAGTGGTTAAAATGTTTTCATCCGTTGACAACCCCACGCAATAATTTAAGTAAATACCAATCTGCCTTTGATAATGTAAAAAAGATGTCAACAATGATGATATGATGTATGATACAATGATGTATACACACGAAAGTATTCTATAAGTAACTATATTTTTGTATTGTTTGCAGGTAGAAAATGATTTCGAAGTCAGGAGGCAACCACAATTGACACACCCTGGTTTTAACGAGCACCAAACAAGATTTGGAATAAATTCTCCACTTCAAACTTTTCAACAACAACCTGGCCTACTTAGTAATTCAGTACCGAATCCTCTTCTATTTCAACAACAACAAGCGTATTCTCAATCTCATATTCAACAACCATACGTACCTCAGTTTAACAGCATACTATCGCAACAAAATGTGCCCACTCAAAGCGTAAATGTACCTATTCAGAGCAATGGGGGCTTGCAAAATAACTCGCCTTTACAAAACAATGCCTATCAATTTAATCAAGTTCAGAGTTCTAATCCTTCTGTATTGCAAAATAATTACCAACAGCAAAATATACGAGCGATACCTCAACCGCAAAATATCTTACCTCAATCTATTCCAACATTGCCAACTTTCCAAAATATTCCGACGTCTCAGATTGCACCCACATTTAATCAAAATCCTCAACCTACAGTGAATATAGGACAACAAAGACCTACAGCTTTTCTTCCCACGATAGCATCGTCTCTTAATCAACAAATTTTTAGTTCAGCAAATGCGCTAACCATTCAACCCGCACCCAATCTAGCACCTCAAAATCCCAATGTTAATAATGCCCAAATTCCATTTCAACCCACTTTAGGACAAGAGCCAATATTTTCAAACGATCAGGCATCCCATATTCAAGATTTGTTTGAACAACAATCGAAAGAAAATTTAGAAAAAATAAAAGAACTTCAAGAAAGGGCACGCATTATTCAAAAACATCAAGAGTTTGTCCATAAACAACAGCAAAAGCAGCAAGAGAAAGTACAAAAACTCCACGAAGAATTCGTAAGTAAGCAGGCTACTAAAACCATACCTACAATACCTACGACAGAAAATTATGAGGAAACATTTGGTATAAAAGATGTCGAGAGAAATCAAGAAAAACGCAGACCAATTCTGCCGCATGAGATGAATCTATTTAGGAAAGCTCTAGAACTGTATGAAAAAGAACATCCCACAACTACTACAACAACGACGACTACAACTACAACACCGAAACCTACACGTAGTTACACGCCCAGGCCTAAGCAAAAGACTAGACGTCCTCCGCAAGATAGACAGAAGCAAAAGCTTTACAATGATATTAAAAATATTTTAGAAGAAAGTGAAACTAAAGGTTTCGATGACAATTTAAGAGCCAAAAGTGCAGAAATACTTCAGAAGCCGGATATTCTAAAACAACTTAAAGTAGCTTTAGCTGAAAACCCGGAAGATTTCAATGGAAAGAATTTCTCATCACGAGAAATAAGTTTAAATGGACAAAAGTTTGAAGTAATAAGAACAACGAACCCTAATCTTATTCCGAAAGGTGCAATTACTGCAGAAGGCTCAAACTTAGCACAGATCGCATCCAGCATACGTGAAAAACAGAAAGAAAGTCGGGTATCATTCGAAGATTTAACAAAAGGTGTATTACCACCAGGTGCAAACTTTGAATTGGTTAAACAAGCTGAAAACGGAAAATTAGAAGAAGTATCTAATATACCTAACGATTTACAAAACAAAAAGAAGGTGACTTTTGTATTTTTAGAAGAGCAAGAAGACGGATCTTTTAAAGTAAAGGGAGTTAAAGCTAATGGTCAACAAACGGAAGAGGGACCGGAGGTCGAAAACATTTTGAATAAAATTAAAAAGGGCGAGATACAATTACCAGGACCTACGAAAATATCTAACGGAATCTTAAGTTCAACCACAACATTGAGTACTCCGTCTACACAAACTACCGAGTATATTCCATCATCGTCTCGTCAGCCTTCAAGTTACTCTAGTTACTTGACAACATCGAGTAGGGGTACAACTAGACAATTCAGCCCCATTGTCAATACCACTCCATCTCCAGTTTATATAAGTTCATCAACTTATTCAACAAGAACTACGGAACCCCAAACACAAACATATGTACCACCTACGGTAGCTGTTTTAAACACAGAACGGTATATTACAAAATCTAGTACTCCAAATTTGGACTACACATCAAATAGAAACACCATCAGTCAAACAACCAGGAACGTCTTTCCGACTTCAACATTTTCACCTCCCGTCAGCACGACCCCATCATACCGACCGCCGAAAGACTTAGTTTTAATAGGATCAAGTACAGTTGGTCCTACGTTTGCAGAATCCACCCCACAACTGAATATTGCAAGTCCAGAACTTGTTGATATCTTAAAGGAAAATGGTCTATTTGCAACTGCTAAATATTTACGTCAATCTGGTTTAGACACAATATTAAACGAAACAGGTCCGTACACGATCTTCGCTCCGACAGATAAGGCATTTAGGACGCTGTTGGTTCAACTTGGAGGACCAGACAAAGCGGAAGAAAAGTTCCGTGACAATCCCAGATTATTAAGTGGTGTAAGTACGCAAATTAATAAATCAATGAATTAAAGATCAAATGTACATCTTAGTTCTTTGCATCATAAATACAATGTTATTAGAAAATATTTGAAGTGTATACGTGTTAAAGTTTTTTTCACCACCATTATTTATATTTCATGTACAAGTTCTATTTAAGTTGGTAAGCTAGATACACATTTAAAGATTAAAAGTATACAAATGATAACAATGCTTTTTTCTATAGCTTCTTCTTCATCACGTGATCCCAGGAGCCTTCGACATTGCCTCATTACAAGACGAAATGACAGGAGTATCTCTCGCAGGCACCCAGCTTAGAGTAAATCAGTATGACATGCACGACGTCGAGTGGAACGAGGTCCGCGTGACGACCATCAATGGAGCAAGAGTAATTGAAGACAAGAAAGATATACATATACCACAGGTACTATTAATTTAATATGTAAAGCGATAATGTATTTATACAATTGGGAGCATTGATATACAAACACCAAAGATGCATGCATACTTAACGTCTCGCAGCCCGCAAACAAAAATGACTACATAATTTTGGATTAAACAGTCATTTCAAGCAGTCTCCTCGTGTCGGTTGCGTCTTTGTAAAAACAACTTTAAATCATTCAGATAAGGTTGTATTTGCAAAATCATAAGTATGTCCAAAACCTATAACCACGTATGTATATTGGGGAGTTTTTGCGACCGGTTTTGAGCGCTACTTTTATCCGAGACTGTGCATCATGGATTTTTTTATGTCAATGATTGGAAGATTCGTTTTGAACTACTTTTTTTTCGCTTCTACAACAAAACATTGTTGAATTTACTGTCTTAAAATTTGTGCCGTTAACTTTAATACTAACTATTCTTTTTCATTTCATTTAATTTTTTCAAACATAGGATTTATGTACATAGGACACTTCAAATTTATGTCAATTCCCTAATCCTTAGTAACATTTAATGTTACGATAATTGACCAAGGCTCCATTTGTATACAACAACAGACTGTTTGAAAGTACTCTGACAGTTAATTGACGAATTGAATTCATATATTTTGGCTCATACCGTCACCAAAGTCAAATTTTTGTTGGCTAAAAATATTTAGCAAATTCATTCTTAAAATGCTTTACATCTCTTCGGCTTATGAATCGTATCGCATTCATAAAAAGGACGTTTTTTAAAGATATTAAATCTCCTTTTTACACTTTTGCGGCAACTCTGTCCTTTTTTTCGAAAAAGCAAAAAAGAAGATTATTTTCTAGAAACTTGACTATGTTAATAATCTGTATACACACACACACACAGAGTAATGCTTTGGGTGTGTTGGGGCGTACTACCGAATGATCTGGTCTAAAATCAGATAAATACCCACTGAAACACAAATTACAATGTTTTGCTTCTTCTTAAAGAAGTTAAACGAAGAACGTTCGTTACGTAAATTTGTGACTGACTACATTATTAATCGTATTACTTTTTTAAATTTCATGATTAGGGCATTGCGCACGCAGTTGACAGAGTGATGTTCCCGCTACCCGTTGGTGACTTGGTACAAACTCTGCAAGCTGATAGAGATAGGCGTTTCACTACGTTTCTGAAGGCCATAGAAGCGAGTGGCTTCGCTGACACTCTTGCAGGTAAGTCGTCTAGATTCTGTTAATCACTTTTTTATTTATTGCCGATTCAAAAACGGATTTTAGTTTCCTAAATTGTTCGCGACTATTTAAAATGATTTGTGTTAGATATTAGTGTATATTAATCGTATGTAGTGTTATAGTGTTTTGTCTTAAATAGTTAATAGATTTTATAATATAATTCGATAGTAAAATATCATAATTGTACTTAAAAAGTGAGATTTATATAGATATAGTATTATAATAAGTACTAACCCTTGTAATGTTATATATATATATATAATGATTTAATAGTTTAAAATAATGTTTCTAGCTGTAAGTATAACTATAAATATTTTATGAAATAAAGACAAAGTGAAAGGAACTTATCGCGCCCCCGCCCCTCACTGTCGGGTAGGGTAGAGTACATTAGCCGAGCCCTGACACTGTGCGCGTGGCTACGAAGTGCTGTAATCGAGTTTCTTGCCGGTTCTTCGCGATGACTGGGTATTGTTTTCCGAACCGGTGGTAGTTTTGACGTTCATAAAAGCCTTCTCAGGGCCTAAATGGAATAAAAAGTATTTTGATTTTGCCGGAGTACCGCCAGCGTCGGGTGAGCGATCCCGGTGTCGTATATGCAAGGCCCGGAGCGTTGACAATTCAGGCGCGGGCGGCATAGAGAGCAGTCGTCTTTAATAATAGATAGTAACGGCGTAATAGATTAATCGAATAGTCATAGTTAGTAGATAGTGAATATAGTATTTTTTGAACGAGTCTGCATACGAGCACATCCTTCGCTGCTTCACTAGTAATAAATCTTTTATTGCAACAAAACTTCATCGTTCTTCAACTTCAACTTCGGAATCAGCAAATCATCGCTATAGTTGTGAGTCATTCGGGGGTGCCTCACATAAATAATAGTAAAGTCATATTGAGACCAGATTATTTAATATATTACTTTATCCTTAAATGCAACAACAGCAAGACCAGTCACTACATTTATAATCCGTGTAATAATCAAATAGAAGGTTATCTTATTTAAATACTCTCCGAAATATAATAATCAAGAAGTAAACAGGACAATTATTTAGACAAGAAAATTATCCTTAGATTTGTAAACTTGATTTTCCACTATCAAGATTTAATATAGGCTAACATTGTCCCATATAACGCTTGCTTTCTTGTAATAAACAATACACGTTTTGAAGGTATATTATCCATTTCTTTTTCTTGGCCCTCAATTATTCCATATTGTTTGATTTGTTATTTATTTTCATTGTTTTTTTTTGTACTGAGCGTTTAATATTACTTCGTATTATTTTGTTCACTCTATAGATAGCTAGTATATTTGATTAGGTCTAAATAAATCGTACATGTATATTCTCGTATTATGATCCTTAAAGAAATAATTGCAAGGTGTAAAAAAGGTTTATAATTAAGACACTTATAATTTTTCAGAGAGCAAAACATACACAGTGTTTGCACCTACCGACGCAGCATTCGAGACTTTACCCCCGAACGAACTGTCGAAGTACTCTGAGAAGGATGCGGCCCGTGCGTTGGTCGCTCGGCACGTACTGCCCGGCACACTCTACAGCGCCGGGATGAGATACTACCAGCTGCGAAATTCAATGGAAGACGCTAAACCACTAACGTTGCAGAAGAATTCCGGTACGTTCATATTTTTATTGGGTATCGATAATATTTGTAGTTAACCATATTTGCGATTACTACAATCCATAATCTATACAAATATTATAAAGTTGGAGGGATTATTTGTTTGGTTGACGCGCTAATCTCAAGAACTACTGATCCTATTTGTAAATTTCTTTCAGTGTTATATAGCTCATTTATCGAGGAAGTATATTATCACACTAAGGTCAATAGAAGCACTTCTTTTTCCCTTTTGAGAGTTTCCGCTCGGAATTCCTGTGTAATTACGTACCTAATTACCTTCGACCATGCTTAATGATTTAGGGTTGTTTAAATTGTTAGTTATACAGTAGGCCTGTTATTTTATCGGAGTCTGGTTAATAGGTTTTCCTCGAGTCAGTCCGCGACTTATGAATGAATGAATGACTTATAATAACAATATGTGGTGTGACCGCTATAAACGTGTAGAGTGGTCCCAAACCATATTTGAAGCGATACTCAATGCTTTCGTGTTTAGACACCACATCCATCGACTTAGGTTCGTATTCTTGAAATGACCTGAAGCCTTATATGGAGAAAAACACCGTACTGATACCGTATCATGGTAGAAAGATATTTTATAATGTCCAACTGAATAGCTACCACCGTTATGTTGTAAAACTGATACGGAGCACCTATAGGTGTGTTCCGGCAGCTCCACTTAAGATCTAGTCTTCGCTTGAGATAAGAGTACTACTATCTTAGGACATATCGGCACTTAATACCAAGTGAGAATGTGATCAAGTGATAAAATCTATAAAGTATAAAAAGGAAGGTAGTGGTAAAATTAAAAAAATATATCTGGTGTGTAACAAACAAAATCGTTGCTGCTGAATGATTAGATTAGTGCAATATTAATTATATAAATCGTTAATGCTTTGATTTTACATTTTCATAAATCATGAAGGAACATGGAGTAATTTTTCAAGACTCGTGGCATTTCTCGTTATAACACCATCTAGCGAGCACAGATGGTACCATTAGGTATATAATTTTGTAAATTTATAATTACCATTTTATTTTCAGGTCGCATCAAAGTGAACAATGCACAAGTTATAACTCACAACATACCGGCTACCAACGGAGTCATCCATGCTATTGACAATATACTATAAACATATGTCATAATTTGGCATTAGCTTCATCGCAGCTTTTACTCGTATAAACAGTGACTCTTAAATTTATCATAAGTAACGTTTGTCAAACAATGGATTTTAAAGAATACTGATTCTACTTTTATCGTTACCATTAGAACGACGGATTTTATCTTATTTGAAGTATTTAGTGACGTCACACGACCATTACTTACTTTAAGGCATTGTAAATATAAATTAGGATATAATGATAATTATTTATAAATGAGCGTTTGTGTATTTTTTGTAAATAAATTTTATATTAAATAATAATGGCTTATTTTTAAACCAACTAATCTATCTAATATAACTCGTGACTGAATATGTTTAAAAAAAACTACACAATAGAAAAAACGATATCATAATTAATCGTATTAAGGAAGGTAGCTCAATGGTACTTGTAAAATAACTCTACATTTTTAATAAAAAAATAAGTATAAATAATTTTAATAGTAAGTTTACCTTCACTTCATCTCAGAACTAATAAGGCAAAATATGAAATAATAAAATATATTTACAATTAAATTCAATACTTTAATAATCTCACACACAATCATGCAATTAAGAATTATAATTAAGTTTCGCAAGCATCATTTTCAATTTTGCAATCTCATCATCTTTTATCGCCAATTCTTCTCTGAGGATCTTGATAGTATCATCTTTGTTCTCAGACAAGATTTTCAGTTCATCAAGAAGTTGAGTAGTGTCAAGACGTTTACTAGGACGTCGTTGTACCAACTTGCCAATAATATGGGCAATTTTTGGGTAGTTGGCTGTAAGGTTAGCCGGAATCTGTCCTTTACGTAGATCAGTGATAGTTTTAACTCTCTCCATATCTGTCATAAATGTTTCAACCATTTCTAGAAGTATTATGCCGAGGCTGTACATGTCACTCTGAAAATATATTAAGCATTATGTTGATATTTTATGCTTGAGCCACTAAATAGTTTAATGAAGGTATACAATACATTACTATGAAATTTTTAATACTAGGGATCATTCTGTGGATGAATTTCTATTGTAATTATAAAGCTTTTATCTTCGATCAACAATAACTAGATATCGGGTCGGCGCGAAAAATACGTCTAGGTAAATAACAGCTCACTTGAAACGTGAGCTTTTGTTTTGCTTAGTTTGTTTGAAACACAGCCAATGTAAGCACGTTTCACAAAGCCGCAGTGTATTCAAAAGATGCAAAAATAATACCCGAAAAAGCAATTTAACGGCCGGAGTATCTTACTTTCGCTAAGTACATGTTGAAAAAGTTATATTTTAAGCTTTAAAGTAACAAATAATATCAAATTTTGAACAAAATTACCGATTTTATACCTGTGGTACAAATGTTTGGCCAAGGTTCTTCGACCACGCACAAACACGAACAATAACGGGAAAAAGTACTTTATTCATTGCGTATTAAGGTTGAATTCACACTAAATGTTGTTTATGTTGTCTTTTCATTTCCGAGGGGAGTAATTTATTGCTTTGCTCGTTTTAACGTAAGTATTACACAATATTTTGAACATTTGTGACTTTATGACTAAGCGACATGGTTGTAATTAGGCTGAACTTAAAACTGTTTTAAAACTTTTTTCTCCCTTTCGTAGTAAATAAATAACTACACATAAGTATATATTTTAGTTTCGATTTTGTACGTGACTCTTTATCTAGTTATTGTTGATCGAAGGTTTATTGAGGTTTTTTGTTGAAGAGTGTACAAATATTGTACATAAGTTACACAAAGACCGAAAGTATAACAAGTAGAGAGTTATAGAAGGCTTTGATTCCTCGGCGGTATGGAAAAAGTTATTTATTTTTCATTGTTAATGGTACAGCTTGTCAGTACATATTATACAAAAAAAATAAGAATAACCGTTGATAACCTGAGAAGAAATTCTACTGAACAGTGTAATTTTCATCTATTTATATAAGACGTCTAAATTCAATGGACACCTCAAATATCGCAAAAATATACTTATTTAATTACAGATATTTGCAGAGTTCTTTTGTGAACAATACTCAGCCCAAAGGTTTCAGTGAACATTTGTAAATAGCATCACATCTACTTATCTTTCAAATCATGAATATATTTAACATAACCCCAAAGCAAACTTTCTCATTGCAACAATAAATAATTGTATGCTGTTTGGATTAAAACATTAAAAACCTACCTTAGGATTACATTGTCCCTCTAACTGTTCAGGTGCTGCATATAAGTGTGTTCCAAGTGCAAGCCCGCAATGAGACTGCTGTAATGGACACGCCAAACCAAAATCTCCCAACTGAATCATAAGTTTACCATCACATTCGGCCACAAAGACATTACTTGGTTTTATATCATGATGTATAATACCTCGCGAATGAATATAGTGTAGACCCTTTACTAGTTGCGTAAACATATCTATTAGTAAATCCATATGAGTAAATGTTACAGGGTAATTCATGTCATGGTTTTCAAGTGGAGAATCGCAGTGCGACGACAAATCATCTGACGCCTTTCTGGTCAATGCCATGTGTTTATTACGGTCATCAAGCCATTGTTTTAATGTTTGTGGGCAATAAGTCATCTGAATAAACAATGTCGCCCATTGCAAATTGACTCTCGAACATTTCTCGTACTCTTGACTGGAGAATATTTTGCATAAAGCATTTTCATCGTTTGGCAGAGTTGAATCATCATCACTTGCAGATTCAGATGAACAATCTTCAGAATTTGTTACGTCTTCAAAACTGTCTGATTTACGGAATTCAATGAAATCGGAAATACTTTGCTGTTTATTTAAGTCTTTGGAATTGTAAGTTTTGAAAGACGTTATTATGTTAGGATGTACATTGGAAATTAAATTGCTTTTCAGGGAAAATTCATCACTATCAAGATCCATTGGGATTTTCAGTTTCTTTTTTCTGGCTGATTCAATCTTTGGTTCCAACCAGGCTGCTTTATAGTTAACTATATTTGGATGGTTTAAACTAGCTATTGTCTTAACTTCAGCTAAATGATTCATGATTGAGTTGACATTTGATGATTTAATATCAACCTTTTTAACAGCATATTCAACTCCATCTAACCTGTGCCTAGCTTTAAACACTTTTCCAAACCCACCACCGGCTATAAAGTAAAGTTCTTCAAATTCTCTGTGATATCTCGACCACTCAAGGCCTGAAGGTTGAACAATAGGCCATGTTGCTGACAGATTTATAGGAATTTCAGAACCGGTAGCAACAGTCACCAATTGATACAGAGCTTTCTGATATTGACTTCGCATTGCCTCAAATTCTCCCATAGCATATGAATCATCTATCAGGTTCATGCTGTGTAATTTTTCACATATTGTATTGTATAATTGACTGGCTTTGAGGGTATCTTTTTCCAAAAGAGAACACAATTCTTTGACGAGTGACTGAACAAGTAAACTAATAGGTGTGGAGGTAGTTCCATTAATTAGGTCGATTTGATGTATACTCTGATGTAGAGCAGATTCATGTTGACTGTTGATTTTTACACCTGGAAAATACACAAAATTGATTTTTTATGTTGTTATTATAATCTACATTAATAAAAAAGTAATGTATAAATTTACATTAAACTCTTACTATTCATTAATTTATGATAAGATTTGGCGTAACAGGATCTCTATAGTGTTTCCGGTTTATCAATACAAGATTAGATAACAGATTCCATGTTTTATAGTATGATGAAATATGTTTTCTTTTTTTATGTGGCATTATTTTAACCTAAGTTCAGCTTGTTTGTTTGATCCTAAGTACTTTATATAATTTTTTAATATTGGTAGTTAAAAATATTTAATGTTATAGAATAAGATGGTTAGTATTATTAAATTGAAATATAAATTCAGAAGTTTTGTTTCTTGTTGAAACAAAAAGCAGGTACTAATAGTGATGCTATCGGTGTAATCAATATTAATTCTTGTTTATAATTTGTTCAAAATCTATATCCCTGTATATAATGAACATAGATGTAATGAAATCCCCTGGCAGAAGTAACATAATCGGATCCATATAATAATGTAAATAAGCTTATACTTTCCAATTCTTCAAATCAGGGCTACCTCATTCAAGTCCATCTATTTATCCATGTCTCTTTATTATCAATAAGTAGGTTATACAAAATTAAACTGTACTGGTTACACTATAAAGTTGATTATCATGATATTTAAAAGAAACTAGAACATTCCACAACTGTGGTCATTGTGGTTTGCTGTTTAACATTTTATTAATATAAGATAAAAGGCAACATCAGTGGGGCTTATATTCTTTTAAAAAATCTACCATCCATATACATTGATAGTAAAAATAATAATAAAAGTAAATAATGCATTTTCATCATATGGATAAATGAATATAAATCTTTATTGACACGACTATATCACACTCTTTTTTTCTCTCCTTATTTTTATTGAAGGTTTGTTCAAAGAGAAAACCACATTTTCATCCATAATACAAACAATCACAACTTAATATAATAACATATTACATAATACTAACAAAAAAAAAAATAAAAAAAAACAGAATATTACAATCACTTTATTCCATAACTTCCACCATATTATAGATTAATTTAGCTTCTTCCCATGCGAATCTGTGTGGTCATGCCAATATTTCATTATACACATATAATAAGTACCCTTAAACACCTGTCTTCTTTGTGCAATATTACCTACACAAGACTACAAGAAAAAAGAAATTTATGTTTATACTGTATAAGTTTGTTTTTTGTATCAATATACGTATATTGACTTTTATTTAATATTTTTTAGGTTTTAGTGTTTTAACCACAATTGCGCTGGATGTTACATGACTATGTCATCTAAAGTAATAAACAAGCTTAACCTAGAAGGGACTACCTCCTAACTGCAGCTGCTACACCAACCATCAATACACCAACCAATGCCTGGCAACTGATTTTCACTTCAGATTTTCAGTTAGCGAATTTAAGAAAAACCCTACCACCATGCCATTGCTTCATCACAATGTTTTCCTTCAACTCTTTGATTCAGCTGCAAAGATTCGAGCCTATATCAATTGATATGGTGTCCGAACATGCTATTAACTCTTCAGAATTATACACAATTATTTGATTCTGAAGATTGTCTGTCATTTTGTATACACTAATTACAAAATAAAATTTAAATTAGCCTGTTTCATTGATGGTGGATGAAACATGAAAAAAAAAGAAAAAAAATTCAAAATCTGACAGTAGTTCGAGAGACTATTTCCTACAAATTAATTTTTTTATAATGATGATATGGAATATGGACATGCATCTATATATACATGTATGTATATACCCTAATTAATACTTCAATATAGAGGCATAGTTATAATAATAGAAATACAATTAGTAGGCAAAGTAACTGTAAAGCATATACAAAACCATAATATACATATATTTGATTTTACATACTAGCATGGTAGAGCCACGCTGAAGCTATTATTGGTTTCAGCTTGAATAGGTCGGCTCGTTTGGGGTAGTACCACCCTCTTATAGAAAACGGACGTGAAGTAACAGTGCTTGCATTGTTACGTTTCTTTCGGTTAGTGAGAGCGCCAAAGGCCCACCTCCCTTCCCCTTACTCCCTTTACCCCAAAAACAGGTTAGCAATGCACTTTCGACTCCCTTGGTATTGTTAGTGTCTATGGACGGTGATCACTTAACATCAGGTGAACCACAAGTTCGTTTGCCAGTTATGACATAAAAAAAAAACAAGCATTACTATTTCCACGGAGCAAAAGTATACCTATCAATAAGTAATGAGGAAACATTATAACGAACTCTATTTTTATTGTAAACCTAATAATAACAATACAATATTAACGTAGAGTCATGAGTTTATTGAGCCTTGAAAATGTTATAGGAAATGTTCAGCACTCACAATACAAAAGGAATTAAATTAAATTTAAATTAATTAAATTCTTGTGTGCGTAATTAATGCGTAAAAATAAACTAAAAAGTCTAGTGACTAGCCATAATAAAAACCTTTCAGTTAATTTTGTTTCTTGTACAATACTATTAGTCATTGAAGTAGTCTTATCATTTAGTTTCTGGCTGAGTGCCTTAAGCGCTCGCCTTAGTAGTCCGGTGAAGCTGTTAAGACCTTGCTAGGTCAACAGCGAAGTTAGTTAGAAAAAAAAAAAGTTTCTATTGTTATTTTGTGTTAGTTACATTTGGATAATACTTTAATAATGTTGTTAAATTATTTTATCTCTAGAAATAAGAGACAAAAACTCTCAAAATTTAGTTTGTATTTAGAATAACAGATACATATTAATAACAATATACACCAAAGAATTCAGTTTTACTAAGAACACTACTATCTTACTAAAAATATAGCAGAAGAGTATGTACCACACATTTGTACTATTTCATCATCAATGCATAGATAAAGTCTCTTTTCATTAAAACCAATTGCATAATAACACATAGGTCACGAATATACCATTGAAGGTGCAATAATACGTGCGTAAATAAAGATGGAGGTATTTAGATTGTTAAAATATAGGTCTTTGTATTTATTATTTCATTCAATTTCTCGGATTATAAAAGGTTTTTGATGACATAGATCTTCAGTAGTATACATGTAAAACAGGTACAGTTATGTGATTTAATACACATGCAAGTCAAGGTTGATTATTTGTATATCTATTAAGAAACACTCGAACATTTATACAATCGTATAAATATATCAGAAGTACATACCAAAGTCAAAGTTTTTAACAGTAGCTAAAGCTTTCCATTTGTCCTGTTTACCTTTATCCATTATTTGTTCTTTCTCGATCGATTACTGAATTTGATGTAAACTCCCACTTATTGGGGCTCAAAGAGGCATGGATATTCATTATCAATAGCTGGCCATAGTTTATATTTCCAATTAATACATTGAAATAAAAATCGTGCAAACCAAGAAATTGTGTACAAAACAATCTACAGCTGCCATTCAGCCATATGTTGAAAATTGACGTCTCATGTCAAAGCACGGATTCAATATAGGTGGTATAGATGTCGCTAAAAACAAGTAGTAGTAGTAATAATATTCGTCCAATAGGATAGGCGAAGGAATTAATTTATTCTGCCAATTCTGAAGTTGTCAATATAGGTAGTTCTTATGTATCCAATTTTCTTCCGTGTCCAAGTTACTATAGAGGCATAAGTTTGGGTACAATATAGTCAAAAGTTGAAATATTGTAAATAAAATTCTATTAACAGTGTTCAATTAAAAACTAACAACGAAAATAAAATCATCTGGCAACACTGCGTAGGGGTGTCCACTTAAAAAATATATCGATATTTATATTTAATGTAATACTTCAGACCTCAGCATTGATATATATTGAGAAATCTCAAGAAAACATCGAATTTTTTTCACTATCGAATACTTTCCACAAAAGTTTAATAATACCCTTTTCCAGTCAAACGCGCAGAGTTTGTGGTCCTTTATTTTGTATAAGTGAATGTAGAATCAGAAACTAGAGTATATAGGTAAACTATTAGTATAAAAATTGTGGTTTTCTATGACTGTTTTTTTTTTCGAACTGACTATGCTATTGCCTAAGCCAGGTCTTAACAGCTTCATCGGACTACTAGGGTGAGCGCTTAAGGCACTCAGCCGATTTAATTTTGACAACTAGCTCAAGGGTGCGCGGCACACCTTTGGCTGTTGCCTGATACATGCAATTCGCGACCTATGTGAGCTAACCTAAGCTAGGTATTCATACATATATGAGTTGTTGAAACATATTATATGTGTACCAAGCATACATACCTCAACAACCCTTATATATATTTCGTATCGGATAATATTCTAAACTATTTCAGTTTGATAAGGGAAAAAATAAAACCCTTCCACTTGTATGTGAGCGTGTATGCGTGTGTGGAGGTGATATGTGTAATGTTGTCGCAGTGATGTAAGATTTTGTGTCACTGTATCGCGCGAGCAGCGTACTCAAGGGCTCCACGCCGAGGGAACGGACCTAGGCTTGAGCAGCTGCCGAGGGAGGCCTAGTCTGGTGTGCGGGAGCGAAATTTATCCCTAGACCACGGCGGCGTGATCTGTGGTTACGCGGGCGTGGGCGTGAGCACGCTCTGTTTGGAGAGACAGGCTGGTACTGATCGTTCACTCCCATTATTTTATCAGGAGGGTCAGTAAAAATATGTCGCGGGCGTCTTATACAGCGCGCAGCGTTTGGTACGGGTTCTTATTTTGCGGTGGATACCACTAACAGACTGGGATGATTCGCGGCTTTTTCAAAATAACTAATCGTAAGTGATTTTACGTACGCCCAGATAGAAGGCATCTCTAGGTCCCTATGTAGATCAACTCTCCGGATGTACCACGGGGCACCGGTCACTTTACGTAAAACGCGGTTTTGAAGAACCTGCAACTTATGAAAATTATCTTTCGACATATGCGCAAAAACGGGACTGCTATATGTCATCACGGGACGGATACACGTCTTATACAAAGTGAGCTTGTGTCTGAGGGACATCTTACTCCTATGACAAAGCAACGGATGGAGGCACCCCAAGACCATAGCGGCTTTGTTTCGCACTCTATCTATATGTGACTCGAAATTTAAATGTTTATCTAATGTAACACCGAGATATTTGAACTCGTCGGCCCAAGGTATATCGGTTCCGTATAGCCTGATGGGCTCGAGATTATTACTACCTCGTAAAGGATCGAAGAGTATCGCGGCGCTCTTATCAGGATTAACTTCTTTGCGCCATCGACGAAACCATTCACCGAGTGTGCCAACAACGGCCTTTTTGATGTGCTTCCTAAGAAAGTCCGACCGCAAGCTGGAAGTGTAAATAACGGTATCGTCAGCATAGCAACCTACCTCGACCCGTTTAGACCGAGGTAGGTCACTGATGAACAGATTGAAGAGCGAGGGCGCGAGTATGGAGTCCTGTGGCACACCTGAGCGTATCGGGTGGGGCGGGAATAGTTCCCCATCCACTCTAAAGCGAAAAGTCCTATCACTGAGGTAATCGTGGATTTTATGACTGTTACTTGAATAGAATTGTACTACTAAGATAGTGGTGAGATGATTAAGATGAGTTATACCTATATTTGTAAGTGAAATAATAACGACAATTTAATAGAAATATTCCATTACATACCATAAAACTTGAAACAAGTAAAAGAAAAAAAAACATATTTAATACTAACCTTAATATAGGTATCTGCAAAAACTTACTTTCACTTTACCTATTTAAGACCAACACTCTTTTGATTTTTTTTGTAAAAAAAAGAAATATTTTGTTTCTATAAATTAATACATCGAATACAATAAATATTAAACAAAACATCAACCAAACCAGTATATAGTACAGAAACATCTAATAAATTCGATTATCGATGTTAGCCCTAACACTGCGAATTGTCAACTTCTCTATACTATATAAGTTATAGTGAAAGTGACAATTGAATATAAACAAAAAAACGTTTACTTTCAGGTGTAAATATAACTAAATAATTTTTATACGTAATACAGTATAAAAAAAACCTTTCTCAAAAATGAACCTTCTTCCAAAAAGTCATAAAGAATTTAGTGAAAAGGATTACTGGAACAGGTTCTTTAAAAAACGTGGAAATAAAGCTTTTGAATGGTATGTAGGTTATCTATATTAATAATTTATGAACGATCAATATAATTACAAGTATATCAGCTTATAATAACTGACAAAATTTATTTAAGGTATGGAGAATACTTGGAGTTATGCGGGCAGTTACATAAATACATAAAACCAAAGGATTCCATACTAATAACAGGCTGCGGCAACTCTAGTTTAAGCGCAGATATGTACGACGTAGGTTATCAGAATATAACCAATATTGATGTATCAGAGGTCGTAATTAGGCAGATGAAATCAATAAACAACCATCGAAACAATATGAAGTTTCTGTGTATGGATGCAACAGAAATGAGTTTTGCTAATGATGAATATAATGTAGTTCTTGATAAAGGTACTCTTGATGCCCTCATGCCAGATGATACTCAAGAAACATGTTTAACTATAGATAAATATTTTTCAGAAATTAAAAGAGTTTTAAAATTTGGTGGTCGTTATATTTGTATATCTTTGTTACAAAGTCATATTTTAGTCAAATTACTAGCCACTTTCTGTGATAAGTCGTGGATGTTTCGCGTTGTTAGGTGCCATGAGGCAGAAGAAAAGAATTCTGAAGATGCTGATGGAACAACACTACCAGTGTTTGCTGTAATTGTTACAAAGTTTAAAGAAATGCCACAATTAGTAAGTATTGATTATTAAATCTAAAATAATCATTGTAATAGCTACAAACCCAATATAAGTTGGTAAATATGCATGTTTTGTTTGAATAAAATCTTCCGTATTTAGTGATGTACCATATTTACTACTATAATTAGTGATCCATGTGAAATAAATTCTTTTAAACATATTTTGATCCATTTTCAGATACTAGAAATTTGTATGGCTGGTGACAAGATGATAAGAGTACAAACTCCTGAAGAACTACAGGTGCAAGTGAAATCTACACAAGATGCAGCTTTCATAACAAATGGTCTCTCCAAAACAAATTTGGATGATGATAATGAGGTACAGTATACATTTTCATTGCTAAATTTTATAGTACACATGTACTAAATAATGTCTTACAACATTCTTTCTTAACATTGTTTAATGCATATTTTAACTTTATGCTATAGTAACTGACCAACTTTGAACTGTGATTTAGATCATTCATAGAAATACAAATTATTCATATAATAGAATTGTGGTGGTAAAATAATAGAAATGGTTATTAAATTGAATACAGAGTGCAAATAAAATTTTGTTTAAATTTTCTATTATATAAAATTATTTTTAAGCACTTAATATTAAGGAAGAATTTTTCTGAGCAAGCATTAATCATGATACTTGAGGCTAAGCAATAAGTAACTCGAAAATAAAAATAAAACCTACTTCAAAAAAATCTACTTTAAAAAAAATGCACCAGAACATCCTTCACCATATTTAGGTACCTATCTAGGATTTTCATAAACATATCAATATCTATATATTTCCTATACAATTTTGGAGAGATCCCCAATTTATCATTGATATCTAAGGTTATGGAAAATAAAAAAACTGTGATCTTGAAAATATCCCCTTTACAATAAAAAATGAACTTTCCGAATCTGATAATAAATGAGGAAAGGAAAAATAACAAACATTTAAAAAAATACAATGAATTGAAACCCTCCTCCTTTTTGGAGTCTCTTAAAAATGGCTCACTTTCTATTTAGATACGACTTAGCTCTGTAGAACATAATAAGTATATATAGTTTATGAAGTTATGGATACTAACTAATTATAAATATAATATTATATATTATTGAAATGTATTAGGTATCCTTGGATCTTATGCAGCCTGGTGAAGATGCACCTCGATACACCTTGTATGTGGTTGACCGGGTACAAACACAGTCAATCAACAAATATGCTGTGTTTATTGTACCACAAGGAAGGTAAGAATCTTTTCTAATAACCCATGTAGCATACTATCAAAGCCTCATAATTATATCATACTAGTGGGTCCGTCAGACGTTGTCCCGCCCTGATTACAAAAAAATCCTTGACAAATTATATACCAAAACCTTCCTTGTGAGTCACTTTACCCACTGGTGAAAACTGCATGAAAATCCGTTCAGTAGTTTTTTAGTTTACCACGAACAGACAGACAGACACACAGTAGAGGGCTTTGTTTTATACTATGTAATGATTCATATGTATAGTATATCATATATATTATATGTACAACTTATGACTTCAATAAGTAAAATTCGAAAAAATTTTTTAGATTACTTACTATATTTTATAAATCGATTTTCTATTGTAAGGGTTTTCATACGATCCATTGTACTATAAGTCACCACTAGGTTGTATACTAGGCCAGGAATTCCCAAACTGGGTTCCGCGGAACATAGGAGTGCAGTAGAATAGTCATCAGGGTTTGGCTAAAATTATTTACTATTAGCTATTAAATAATACCATGGTTACAAATATCATTTTGAAATAGCGTAAAATATGTGATGAGAAAGACTCATTACTTTTATGTACATAGGTAGGTACTTAGCAAGCATTCAACCCGGACTATGTATGGCTCGGCGGTGCACGTAGTCAGAGACAATGTGCAAATAATGTGTTGTGTATATGTTCTTATATAAATTGCAGTGTTGATTTGTAATCATTTGATATGGGGTTCTATAAAATAAAAGGCATTTGGTTGGTGTTCCATTGTCTTTAGAGTTTAGGAACCCTTGCACTAGGCAGCATTTTATTGCTGGGGGCGGTTTCTCGGGAAGAGAGCAGGTTCGATCCCTGGCCGCCCCTACCATGCGGCGGGCGGTACACCGTGGGGGTTTAGTCCGTGCGAGTCGAACATAACCCACTCTCTTCCCCGAGAGGGTGGCATATCCATAAAGGATTTTCACACATTAAAAAAAGGCAGTATTTTATTGTTATTAAATTTTATGTTATAATTTAAAGCGTACGAAATCGCGGGATTGTCTTGGGTGTATTTAGTATAATATATGAAAATAGTTCTATGGAATCATCTAGTCTATTAAGTCGAGCCAAAGTGAATATGTAATTAAATCCATACGTTTCTACAAAATAATATTCTTTGTAAATTCACAACAAACAACTCGCACTAAAATAGCATCCACCCGCGCGCGTCTTGTTTACAAGCAGTTGCAAAAACACGGGCATCGATATGTTATTTTTTGCCTGACTATTAGGTCTAACTGATATAACGCACGTATAATATTAAAAAAAAAACAGTTTATCAATTTAATTAAAAGTGGTACGATGCCATGGTGATATTAGAGAATATTACTGGACTGTTTTAAGCAGCTATCAATAATTCTTAATTATTTGAAATCTATATCTATCTCTAAATTTGAGAAAATAAAATCGCTTTTCGTGTCTGTGTATCTTAGTTCTTCTAAACTACGCAACGGATTTGGATTCAGTCTTTCACTATTGCTTAGAGAATTTATTTCGGAAGGTTTAGGTTTTATGTTGCGTTATACATCACCTTTATATTATATGTTTATAAAACCTAGAGAAAAATCGATATATTGTAATGTAGAAGAGAGTTTGTCACTTACATTGATTCACCACCACCACACAATTAGTACCACAGAATTATACGCGTACATCTGAAAAATGCCTACTACAGAACATTCCTATGTCTATCTCGTAAGGATAACCCATAATTATTATGTTCTAGATATTACTAAAAAAGTCCGTGCGTACAAAGTACACATGTCAGATGTGAAACTTCTTTGGCGAACTAATTTATAAGTCTTGTTTATATTTACACAAATCTAAAACTTTAGATTTCCGAGACTTGAAAAATCTGCGTTTACTGCAAATGACGTCACTTCCGTTGCATATTTGCGCATGCGCCTAAAGAAGTTTCACTTCAAAATAATTAGTTATTCCCGGCAATAATATAGTGTTAATCCTTATCCAGTGAAATACTTTAGTTATGTTGCAATTCGATTATAAATGAAAACTGCACTTTACAATATGTCATTTAAATTAATTCACACAAGAATTCGGAGATTTAAAATTATACGCAACAAAAAAAAAGTTGCGTGAGTATTCCCACATATAATCTGTGACTTTAATGAACTGTAAAATATCAAAGCGATAAAAAAATGGATCTAAATCATTTACATCATAAGTTAACAAAGTTGTCCCAGAGGTCTCGCAGGGATCCACGGGATACTCGACGCGGTCTACGTAGGTGTGACAAAAAAATGGGAGTTCACAATTCGTAAGCGGGGGTCCACGAGAATGTTGGCTTGACTTCACTTATCAAAGTAGACAGATAACATTTTAAGAAGCTCAGCGACTGATACTTGTAAACATTTGCACAATCAATTAATTAATTTAAAAAATCAGTTCTCACTTTTTTTTTTAAAACGATTCATTCGTGGTTGGAACTCAGCCACAATGCAAATTTCCATAGTTAGATCTAATCTTCACATTTTTTGTCGAGTTTTGTGAATATGGTAGAAATGTTGCTGCAGTGGGTCCACCGGAAACAGCTAATCTTTGAAAATGTTTTTTTCATACCGTAGGATGCAAACGAACAGGTGGTTCACCTGATGTTAAGTGATCACCACCGTCCATAGACACTTACAACAACAGGGAAGTCGCAAGTGCGTTGCCAGCCTGTATTTGGGGGAGGGGTGAATAAGAAATGGGGAGGGAAGGTGAGCTTCCGGCGCTCTCACTGACCGAACGAAATGCAACAATGCAAGCACTGTTATTTCACGTCGGTTTTCTGTGAGAGGGTGGTACTACCCCATGCAAGCCGACCCATTCATGCTGAAACCAGTAATAGCTTCAGCGTGGCTCTACCACCTATAAAAAAGGTGGGTGGTGAAAAGACTTGGTCTACGAGAAACAATGTCTGGGAACCTCTGGCACCTGTATTTATAGTGAACCGTTTTTTTTTCGAAGTGACTATGCTATTGACCAAGATCTTAACAGCTTCACCGGACTACTGAACCGAAGTTTGGTTATATTCATATTCTTTGTTTATGACTATATAAGAGTGCCTATAAAGTATATCATAATTATATCTTATGATAATTAGAATAATTATCTAGGTATTATGAAGTTCTTAAGGATACATCATACTTCAGATATTCCAAAATATACGACACAAGTTTTGGTTAAATTACGGTATATATAGATATCTAAAATTAAAGACTGTATTTTGCAGTCGTAAGAACCCTCAGAACAGGTATTTATGTGTGTAATATGTATACACGATGCTGGATGATTTTAGCTACATTATTTTTAAAGTGTTGACAGCAAACATACTGAATCTCACAGAGCGTTATTCCAAAAATTATCCAGTTGTTTGCAGGAACGGACGTACGATTGCTAGTCGTACAATAGTTTACGCACAAATAAAAAACGAATAAAAATACGATTTTATTGTGCACTGAATATTAGAAGTAATTACGGTGTGATAGTACTTTCTTTGGTGGTTAATAAAATATTGATTGAATACTTTTGTTAATATTTCATACGGTAAGTTGAAAAAGGTTCATTGCATTGTGTCTATGATGTTTTACTATAGTGATATTTATTTTTATCTGTGATTTCATTCTGACGTATATTTTTTGTATGAAATTAGAATATTTTTAAATATATAGAAATAATATATTTTTACTATCGTTAGATATTTTTTGTAGACCGTCAACTACGGAATCCTGAATACTACACGTGTATAAAAATCATAATTTATAGAAAATAAAAAGATTTTTTTAAATTGATATTACGAGTTTTAGATGTATTGTGGACAATTATTTTAAAATGAATGTACCAGTTGAGTAATGCCTAATACGATATCCCATAAAAAATATTAAAAGTCGTTTTTGATTAATTCCAGACACGAACACGTTTTTTGTCATAGCCATGAACATTATGATTATATAAAAGAAGTTTATTAAAAGAGTTCAAAAAGATAATGTAGAGTCACAGTTACATATTCATTAATATCCTCTTAGTTTATATGATGTTAGATATTGGTTTCAAAATTATTGATTTTGTTTTTTATTATATTGCGAAGGGGTGAATAGACTGGTTCGTGTTTACGCTTTTGCAAATACATTTTTTAAAAACATACTACGGCGATATAATAACTAATTTTAAATATCAGTGCTGTTAAAATATTTCGAAAAATAAGACGAACTGTAATGAATTCAGTTTCCGTACACTTTTCGTTTTTTTACACGTTATTTACCTATTTATTTATTGAACACCAACACAATGTACACTGATCATTATTAAATTAAGACACGCAGAATTTGTAACGGTAAGTACCATCGTAATTAGAGGTGTAGACTGCATGCCATGTCATAATTGATATGTATTTCTCATGTGACTCCAAAGCTTAAAGTGCTAATAATACTTGCAGTGCTGTAATTAAAGCGGGTCTATAAATACTACTGAATATTGTGTCATATTCTTCGTATTATATTTAGCGTTTAACGTCACTAACGGTGTTTACAAATATTTACTAAAACTTCTAGTATATTTATTATATCTGTAGTTATCTGTGATTATCATTCGGGCCTTTTTATCATATTTTTTCATTATATAAATGAACTAGAAAGTTTAATTCTGAAATTTCATTGGATTATTTCTGTTAGGCCAAACTGTGTTATACGAATCGGAGTTATCTATATGTATATATATTTACTTTAGTATTACACTCATCCCTGTGGTGTTGCTACCATCAACCGTGAGATGAAGTACTGTGTTTTAATACAAATTTAATCAAATCGGAACAATAAAAATGATACTTAATATGAATACTATTCGAAAGTAATTATATTGTTAACATCAACTAATTATATGAACTTAATTTATTTTATATTAATAAATAAAATGATAGAAGTCAACGGTATATCACGCAACATCTACTGGTATTTTTTTTATAGTATTATTAAACACTCAGTCCTTATTTAAAAAAAAAATATCACGATATATTTATTTAGTACAAGCGGACCTGGCGGACGTTGTGCCGCCCTGATAATAAAAAAAAACCTTGACAATTTATATACAGTTTATTTATACATTTTTCATTTCCTCATGAATCACTTTATCTACTTGTGAAAATCGCATGAAAATCTGTTGAGTAGTTTTTGAGTTTATCACGAACAGACAGACGTAGCAGAGGTTTTTGTTTTATAATATGTAGTCATGACATTATTAAAGTTTTAATAAACTATGATTTTTGTAAGCTCTACAAAAATTAAAGAAATTTTCTTATCAAAATATAAATTTGCTTTCATTTTTTTAATGTTTTCTTTACGAATAATACAGAAGTCACTAGTTATAAATAAAATTTGAAAATGTCCGAATGCCACGACAACACTCGACGTACGTTCAATTCTTACAATGAGCCTCCAAGGAAAAATAGCATATCAGTTTGTTATTCTCTATCTACCACCGTCTTGCCTAAATTGAGAATCTATAAAGAAGACCAGGATTATTTGTGAACTTTCAGAGAATCCGAGTGGTTGTTTGGTACGCCGGCCGGTCGACGGCAACTACAAGACTCGGCTCGGTTCGGAAGGCTTGTCGTAGCGGTGCTTCGGCGAGGACATAATTTCGAAAGTCTCGACGCAGTCAAAGAGGAGCTCACACACAGTGCCAAGATGCTAATACCTTACGGATTTACAGGCCAGGTGAGATGAAAAGTATAAACGGTAAAAAAATCTGCATTTAATTTTCAGTTGTTTTTTAATGAATATGAGTGTAAATCTAAAGTGTCTGTATTTATTAGATTTTTGTGAAGAATATTGTTGCAGATGTCTTTAAATAAGTAATAAAATGCATTACAATCATTTTTAGAAATGTCTTTCTGTTTGTGTTTGAACACGCATCACAGCTAAAGAACTGCATTCATGACAAAAACCTCTTCAATCCTATCGTGGAGTAACATTTAATTACAATCGGTTCACTCTATAAATAAATATTGCAATGTTAATGACGAGACTTAAGTACGAGAAAAAGTATTTAAATTAATGGACTTAATACGTTCAGATGATTTTATTAGTTACTGTTCTTTTACATTAGGTTCCACGCGGGTACAGCACTAACTTAGAGTGTTATATAATTCTTTAGATACCGTTCCTGTCTCTCGGTAGCGATGTGGGACGTCGTGTAAAAGTGTATGAAGGTTCGTCGAAGATGTCTGGCGACTTTGTCGTGGAGGATGTGGACGTAGAAGGAGCCACTCATCGGCGACTCGTGTTCCTCGATAGCCAGTTCCTAGTACAATCCGAAGCTAAACTTAAATCAGGTATTAGAACTACTTTAACAGTCTATTCAATCTATCGTGAATCGTTCAAGTATCATTTATACGAGTACATATACATAAGATTTTGTAATGTCGAAATAACAGCTTTTTGCTAAATGGATATCAAAGTATTTATGACACTTACCTATAGCAAAAACACAATTTTTAAAATCTCTGTCTGTGTATCTGTACAGAACTGTAGGTTGGACTGGGTTTGATGGGACTTTTCACTGGCAGATAGTTAATGTTATACAAAGTAACGTAGGCTTACATTCATTTAAAACAATGGATTTTGCGTATATAATATAATAAACTTAAAAAAAAAGTCAAGAAGCGCTAGTAAATATATGATTGTGATTTTTTTTTTTGTAATTCTATGCTAATAATTTCTAACAATGGCGCTAAGTTCGAAATTCGTAGTTTAAAATGAATAATAATTTGTAAAGTATCTACCATCATTTAGAAAAATACCTTTTATGGATTCGGATACAATTAAAAGACGTATTACTCTTTTTATGCAATGGAAATAATCATAATTTAAAGAGAAAATCTGAATGAGAAGGTTGAAATAAAATACGTAAAGACTTACTTCAATTATATAATATTGTTT
The DNA here is from genome assembly GCA_015888305.1 of Antheraea pernyi. Taxonomy (NCBI): domain Eukaryota; kingdom Metazoa; phylum Arthropoda; class Insecta; order Lepidoptera; family Saturniidae; genus Antheraea; species Antheraea pernyi. Next base: position 308,950 of record MU159123.1, on the reverse strand, counting down.
CCCACATTTCGTAGAAAATCAGATTAGTTATCATGGGGAATATCATCAAAGTGGATGTTGTACGTATTAAAATGAATTAACCTTCTATTTAGTACCGGGAGATATGACATGAGTATCTTTCTTTATTTAAGTAATGGTACCTGGAATAATTTTTATTTCAGTAAAAAACAAAAACAAAACCAAAATGGTCGTAGACTTTGGTCACATCACTCTCTATCACACCTTTATGTGTGTCGGAGTGCATATGTCCCGGGTCGAAGGCCTAGCGAGAGTAGCAGTACTGGGTCTCGGAGGAGGAGGCCTCTGCATGTTCTTGAGGAAGTGTTATGATGATGTAAAAGTGACCGCTGTCGATTTGGATCCGGCCATGCTTCAAGTTGCCAAAGATCACTTTGAATTAACAATCGATGACCGCTTAGAGGTGCAGATCAAGGACGGATTGGACTTCTTAAGAGATGAAGCTAAAAACAGTAAGTCCTAGTAAACAGAAAAAATAATATTAATTACAGAAAATCATATATATATATATTTTTTATATATATATATATATATATAAGGTGAAAGGTTAGACATTCGCATTATTCTAGGATATGACACTTCATGGTCACATTTAACATATAAAATAAAAATATCAAAACAAATACTAATAGACAACAAAGAGAACAGGTAAAGTTTGTGCTAAGAATTTCAAAAGTATGGATAACAACTGAAATAATCGTAGGCTAAATGACCGGCGATAAAACCTACGGCGACCCATAGTTAATAACTTTCAATAATAAAATGGACAATAGACCCTTTTGTTTGTTCAAACTTCGAATCGTTTGCTAGTTGGTTGGCTTCACTTTTACTTCACCCGACGGTTATTGACATTGTGTTTTAACATAGACTATTAGAGGATTGAGTATAATTTTTGTATGTTTCTAGATTATGAGGTCATATATTAAGCACCTATTTTTTTATTGATTTAGAACGAGTAATGAGTTCAGAGTGTCCTCCATAAATATTGCTACTGCCTAAACATTCACCTGGTATAAATGAAATAATAGAGGTTTAGTGCATTTAAATATGCGCGTCACGCAAAAACCTTACTCGATAGATTCCTATATCAAACTCTTTCAGGTTTTACTTCAGACACTTGTACCTTGTCTAAAAAAAACGAGTGTGCTTTAGATCACATGACTGAAGTGAAAATTCTTTAGCTCCATCTATATGTATGTGTATATATGTATAATATGTACATATAGGTATTAATTTTCTACAAAGATTTAAATTTATTATGGGTTTTCATTGATAGTACGAAACGTAACTCTCTCTTTCTACCTACACTAACCTGTATAGCCCTGTGTATCGCCCGATCACACTTTTCATAACGCTCTTGTTACGCATTCACCAGCTTACTCCCCAAGTCAAGCGTGCGTAAAGAAGTTTTACTCCAAAAAGTTAGCACGATACGATTCTTTATTACATATACCTTTTTTTTTCTTGTTAATGTAGATAGGACCTAGCCCTCGGAAACAGCCCTTTTTATGAATGAAAGGTACCCCCATGTCTTTTTCTGTACACCTGGCATTGTTTATGCAAACCATTATGTTGATCCGTTAAGTAATTAAAGCGTAAAAATGTAACAAACTAATTTACATCCGCATTTATAATGTTAGGATGTTCCTTTTACATATAGATAGTCAAGTAAGTTTCTTACGTTAGTAATTGTTTGTTGTTAACATCAGCCTGTAAGAGACCCACTGCAGGGCCATAGGCATCTTACCGAACCAAGCTATGGACATAATCATCACGCCAGCCCACAGACGTATAGACGATTTCAAACTTTGAGAAATCAACAGTTTAATGTTTTCCCACATACAGTAGTACTACAAGAACATTTCTCCCGTTCAGGTTTCCTCACGATGTTATCATTCATATATCAGCTGATAGTGTTATCAATTTAAACTGGTAAATGTACGCGAATTCCGAAAGATTCGTTGGTACTAACGTCTAACCACAAGACTATTATTATTTCATTGTTTTCGTTTTGTATAATATTTCAGGTAACAAATACGAAGCACTTCTATTCGATATGGATAGTAAAGATAGAACGATGGGATTGTCATGTCCTCCCAAACAGTTCCTGGATGATAACGTGTTGGAAGATGCTAAGTCGATACTCACTGAAAATGGTAAATATGAACTGTATATTCATCTATGACAGCATTAAATATTTTGATAGTCTTTAAAAAATAATGCTGGGGGTGTTCAGGAAATGAGGTCCCTTAAAGGGATCCTTAAATGAAAATATGTGAAAAAGAATGTTTTTCACCAAATGATTTTATAGTCAATTTTTTTTTTATATTAGTACGGCAAAATGACTGCACTGTGCCTGATGGTAAGCCCAGTACAATCCAAAAACAATGGCGACTACCGAGTGACACACTGTCCATCGCCAGTCGCCGCTGTCGTGCCGGCCTGCGAAAAGCTGAATATGCACAGGCTGATCCCAAAACGCGACCCGCAAAAGAGAATCACTATGACGGGCTTTTTCGCCATGTACATGGTGGTTGCGACCCAGTCAGGCTGTAAACCCTACCACCCCGCTCTCGCCATTGCCTCGTTCGTTATTCAGCAGGGTGCACCGCGTGCAGGTGATGTTGGCTTGGATGTCTCAAGTCTTAGATGTTATTTGACACCACTTACACCCCAATAATTTGATTTTGGGATTATATTTTACATAGATTTTTGGACATGTGCGGAATATTTATGATGTCTATGTCAGAGGAATTCCCGTCGTATTTACAAAATATAAATAGTGGAGGAAAGTGCTTTCAATATTAAGTTTTGTTCTAGTTAAGAAAAACTGCATATCGAGGGCTTTTGTACCATATTATTTCGTATTACTTACTTCTCTGTGATATTACTTTATATGCTTACCTTGCCCATGACTCGCAGTTGTTGTAAACTTGTGATAGCGGAAGAAGGTTCTCCGTATTGTATTTAATGACTTCAGCAATTACATTTACTTCAGTAGTAACTACCAGAATAATTTTAGACTTTCTATATATGTGATTTAATACATCACAATCTACAGTGATCGAATGTTGCTTTCAACTGCTGTATTTGCATTACTTTTATACAAGTGGACACTTCATCATCGATATGTAGTTATTATGCTTTCAAAGTCTGCTACGTAAAAATTGATTTTTATATCATCCTTAAAGTGTCCTACTGCTAGACCAAAAGCCTTTTCCCGTAAATAGTTGCTGGCTTGAACATTGCACCGGTGTAATGCACCAATTTTAAATACCGAGAAGATGAGATTTTTATTTTTTCCAAATCCGGTGAACCTAGAATGGCAATTTCTGGATCCAGTTTTAAAAGTATATTTTTTTAGCTAGGGACAATTTTTTTTTAAATTTGCTAGCGAATTTTGAAATATTATGACAAGATTGATTTTGACACAGTAGGTAAATAAAATGTATGTAAAATACATATCTTAGAAGTATTTCCTATTTACAGGTAACTTTATACTGAACTTAGTGTGCCGTGACACGGACCTTCACGCCACTGTAATGAACACACTGAAACGACATTTCAAACACTTGATCAATGTGAAATTACACGAAGAAGTTAACGAAATAATCTTCGCTACAAATGGAGTAAACATTTACAATATAGATGATTTAGAATCTGCCGCTAAAGGTTTGAACGTGTTGGCGAGACAGAAGAAGTTGGTCGATTTAAAATGCGTGGATTTGATAGATTTTTTGCAGTCCATTAATATTGTGTCATAGTATATATCTCTAAGGATTTTATCTGTAAATATAATGCTTGTAAATTTATTCATTCGTTTTTTGATGTAAATTTTTCATCGATCATATTTTTTAATTTATACTTAATCAGACTGCTTAAAAATGTATTGTATCAAATATAATACACTCCAAAAATTTTATTATTTATTTATTTATTAATACTTTACTGGGTACAAAAGCGCATTTCGCCAAATTGCTTGGTAATAAGACGTGATAATTTCATTGGGAAGGAAAAAAAATGTTTAAAGTTACCCAATATAAATAAATGTTACAGCAATTTTAGTTCAGTAACCATAATATACTACATTTTTTACATTCATGTAAATTAACACTTTACAAAGATCTAGTTCCTGTCCTGGGTATTAAGTTTATTGAATTTGAATTCAAATTAATGTATAATTTATGTAAATAATGAAACAGTAAATAGTAAAACAAAGAAAATAAAATCAATGCATTTAATGCCGTTTCTTTGTTTACCAAAACACTCCAAGATTGACTCGAGCTGTCCACAATTTCACTTTATTGTCATTCCTCTAAACACGTACATGAACAAAGCAAACACATCGCATCAAAACTTAATTAAAAACATTTAGGCTTCCTAATTTATCACAATTGGCACCTATGAGGTCTACAAACAAAACAATATCATAATTTACACAATAATTTAAATAAAGATACTATTAATATTCGTAAAGAAATAAATTACAATAGCAAATACGCTTAAAGTATAGGCGATAATTTTACGACACAATAAAATTAAATCATTGTTCTCAAAACACTTTCTTCAATATATTCTTCAGACTTTTTTTCTTTTTGCCACTATCGCTATCCGGCTGTCCGTTCTGAGATATCTCAGTAGACTCGGACCATAGACTACCCGTAGGCGATTCTGAAGCTGATTTCTTACTTAATTTACCATTAAATATCGGTTCCAATGTTCTAATAACAGGGCTGGGCGTGCTTCTACTGCTTTGTCTGCTTAAAGTTCTTCCGGTGATGACAGCCTTCTGGTTTTCATTGTTTTCGCTTTCAAATTATTGAAAAACGATCCGTTTGTTTTTCGAAATTCTTCTCTAGGCGGATCTTGGACTTCATTTTCAATAAATTCTTTCGGTTCAGACACTGGAGCTATATATTCGCTCTCATCTAGAGGTATAGGATTGTCTTGTAGTTTTCCAATGCTATCTTGCCGCAACCAATCTTTATGTTCTAGTTCTGGTGTTCTGTGTATAATAGATGTTTTTCTTCTTCTGTTCTTTCTAGCTACCTGCCATTGTCCTGTATCGTCTTCTTTACTCGTTTCTTCTGCTGACAGCCTTGCTATTTGCAAAGCTTCCTCACTAGGTCGTCGTTTCTTCTTAGTTGCTGGAGTCGCATGTCCACTGACGCCTTCTACTGATTTCCTTCTAACTTTATCTTTTTTCCTTGTTTTCTTCGATATTGGTACAAAAATCGATTCGTTTCGTGGTTTTTTAAAAATGTAATAGAATATTACTGTGACAATAAACACTTGAAATACAATGAACTTAATAAAATTCATGTTACCAAACCAACTATCCCTTTCCGCCAACAGAATGTGTAATGCTACCGCCATCTGGCTTAACTGCTCTTGCAAGTTTGTCATTTGTTCTAAGTACTTCTGTTCTCTATCGTTGCTCTTCTTTCTTTCATCTGACATTTGTTGCACTGTTTTTTCAAAAGTTTTTTGCATTTCTTCAACTTGTTTTTTATATCGCCTGCTTAGTTCTTCTAGATATTGCCCTGACAATGACATATTTCTTTCTAAAGTCTGAAACAATTAAAAATGAAACTGTAAAATGGGTACAAAAATAGTGGACTTAAATTGTTCTCGTGTTTTGAATATACAATATGTAGATTTAGTAAGTTCAAATGACGTATTAAGTAAGAAGTTAGAATTAAAATGACTTAAAGATAACACTTACATACATATTTAAGCTATACCTTGTCAATTTTAAGGTGATCTCTTTGACAGCTCATGTCTATGAATTGTGTATTTTTTTCGGTAACATGTATTGTAAATAATGGATTTCATTGCGTGGCACCGCTTATCGTAGTGAAGTGCTACCGTATATTGAATGACCACAAACTATATTTTATTATCCCTTATTATTACAGTTATTTGCCATTATCTGTCACGCAATTATTTAAAAAATCCATTACTTACATACCCGATGATTTTTTTTTAATTGTCAACTAGTGTTGGCGGCTCTGACAACTGCCTGAGGACGGTATAAAATTTATTCTAGTATACTACTGAATAGGCTGACTGACCGAATAAAAATACGAACGTTTCAAAGTCGTCGTTGTAGGAAGGCTCTTATTGTCGCATTAATAAACTATCAATTCAATAGACAAAACATGTATGCACCTATCTATTCAAAGTTCTATAAGGATAATAGTCGATAGTCAATTAAATTAATTTTCAATTACACACACTACCCTATCCCTACTGTGAGCTGTCAAAATTATCATCCTTAATTTTTGACAAAGTTTAGTAAAGTGTTTGTATTATCACTACAAAATATGGGGTAACAAAATTGTCACTCATAATACGCAAAATGGTTTGTTGAATAAATAATTACATTATTTATAATTTTCAATCATAAGAAAAGATAAATTACCCACCTTCACTCTGTTTGATAGCCTTAGGAATACAGATTCCTTCTGTAAGGTATTTTGCTGCAAATTCTGCATGGAATGCGATACCACCGTCCCTGCTGGTGTAGGGTCTACCGCCATCTGATCTAATTCTGACATAAAATTATCGTTATCCGTTATTATCTGATCGCTCGCCTCCTCAAAGCCGTTCTCTTTTGGTTTATCGAAAGTTTCAGTTCGGGGGATTTTATCTCCCTTTGATGCTCCATCTTTATTTTCTTGTTCAGGAGTAGATTCTGAAGATTTATCGATATCTAGTGTAATAACGTCTGGTTGTTCTGGAGCCGCTTTTTCTTCGACTGCAAGTGGATCGTCTATTTTTTCATTCATAAATTCTTTCTCTTCTTTTGGTAACTCTTCTGAATTATTATCACTTTCGCTAATTATATTAGAGGTCGAATTTTCTTCCGACTCAACAGATTCACCTACTTTTTCATCAGAACCGTTGCCTTTATCTGGAGCCAATTTTATTTCTCGTTCTATGTTCGTCTCACTGTTAGGAATGTGAGGAGTTTCATCGATAGTAATATTTGTGGTAACATTTAACTCTGTTTCAAAACTAGTATTCAACACTACTTTCTTCTCTTTTATAGCTAAAATATTACACAGAGCGGCTAAGTACTTTTGTGGGAATAAAGCATTCATATAAGCAACACGTTCATCACTAAATTCTATTGTCTTTGTACTTTTAAAATCTAAACCGAACTGATGACATATGCGCGTGCATTTTAATGTATCACGGAGGAACACTTGTCGTACTAGACTGACTAATTTGTCTGAGTTACAACTAATGAGTTCATACACTTCATTGTAAAGAGTCTCACTGCAATTATCACATACAATAATATGGCTGGGAGAACAACACTTTTTGTACACTTTATCAACCGAAGTGTCGTTGTGTTCACATGACACATTTTTAGGAACTTCAGACTTCACCAACGCTTGTGCCGCTTTTTTCATTATTGACATAACGGCGTCTCTTGCTGACCCAAATAAATTTTTAGTTGGTTCAGATTCAGCGGCAGGGATATCGGGCACATCTATAATTTCATCATCTTCATCCTCATCTATATGAGCAGGATGCTGGGAATTCTCCTTTTCCAATACCTCAAATTCTGACGTACCATACACTTTAAATAGAGAAATAGGACAATAGTGTTCTGAACCGTGGTGAGATAACATTTCGACTTTGATGAACTTTCCAAATATGTGAGGATACAGGTCAAAACTTTGTACGTCTCTCATATCCTGCGCTGTGAATTGACCAACACTTGCCCACTCTCGTGTCGGAAAGCGATCACTAATATACACTGCGATATCTTTTGGAGTAGATGAAAACAATTCGAAATTGGCAATTTCAATTTTTTGAGCTTGAACAGCTTCACATAATTCGACCACGAACCAAATTCGGCTGGTGCATGTATTGAGCATATATTCATCTCTGTTAGGTGACAATATGGAACTGGCTGATCCCGCTTCTGGATTGACAGCAACAATTTTAGCGCCGCATGCTGGAGAAGCATAGTTCTTGGATCGTAATTTAGTACTTTTACTACTAAAATTCGTATTGCTATGACTAGGTTGACTTGAGTGGTTCAGTACAATGTCTTTTTTCTCAGCTTCTGCAAGTTGTTTCTGAGCCCATTCTGAGAAAGAAGGTATGTCTTCATGTGGAGTTTCTGGTTTTATTGGAATGTTTTCTGTTTCTATTTGTTCTTCCGGTTGAGATTCTGAAATTTCGGGTTCTATATTGGGTGGTACAAATGCATCATCGAATTCTCTCGTTTCATGCATAGGTTTGGCTTTTACCACAAGTTTGGGTTCAGTACTTTCTTGTTCTACATCTAAACCCTTATCGCTTTCTTCTTCAAGAACATCTCTGTCAATAATGGAGAATGTCTGTGTGTCATTATGTTCTTCTGAATCGTTGACGAACAGTAATTCGTCTGGATTCCTTAGTTCCAGTTTGGCGTTACTTGTTAAAGATATGAGCACAGGAGGTTGTCCGGTGTCAGGTAACCTGAAACAACAGAGTTAAAAATTATTAATGAAATTAACATATTATCTAATGAAATATGAGTTATGACACCTTATTTATCAAATCGAAAAACAATGAAAATTTAAGCGGTAATTAATGAGTGATTAAAGAATGTATTAGCTCGTTGAACATGTGATTGGTATATACTATTTGAATTAACTGTGCTCCACAGTTTGACGCATGTTAAATTTGTGTCACTTCTTAGGGTCGTAGTATCGAGTTGTTATTACTTAAAAATTTCTTCAGGTAATGGAATATCAAATGCAAAAATAACATTTCAAATCCTACAATTTCTTAGATTAGCGCCTTAAAACTATAACTAAAACGAGTTATAATGGATGATATAAACCGCAGAACATTAGCATACAATTTCAAAGGGAATTATATACACGCCTCCCTATATTGTAAAATTTTTTACGAGTATTTATTTCAGAAAATTGTATTAAAATGCGTTACAGAATTTCATGTAGAAACAACTTTTGCTTTTTCATTGTAACATTTTATCAATTTGTTCTCTTTCTTGCATGAATCAGTATGTATGTTTATTAAAACTTACTATAACTACATATAAGTTATGTACACGTATATAAGATAATAGTGATTTAACCGCAGTACGATGTTCTTAAGGTATTTAAACTGTTAATTACTCAACTCATTACGGCGTTAACGTTAAATGAGTAATATTATGTCATACGTTTGGCTTAATTCAATATTGTAATATCAAGATAATTCTAAACGCTCAGAAAGTAATATTTGATATGTTTTGTCGCGTCGTGAGAAATTATTGGATAACTTTTTAATAAACCCTTTGAGTATTTATATATGTTATTGAAATACTGATATTGCAAGTAAAAAAACCCAATTATTCAACTTTAATCTCATGAACGGGAAATAAAAATATTATGTCTCATTGCTGGATGAGAAGAAACCTTTCGGGGCCGAATGCTGTCTACATTAAATACAAAATAGGTGTCATAGTTAAAGTTATTTTGAGCAGTTTGCAGAGACCTATGAATATCGGCAAATTACCATATCAGCGTCGAGCTACTATAGTGCACAGTTATGGTAAGAGGAAAAATGAAGATTCGACTATCTAAACTAGTGGACTGCGTATACTTAAAACTGTTAAAATGAATACGTTTAATGTGAACGCAGTGGAACGTAATATGAGATGTGTGGTTAGATCTCGAAGACATTAATTATTTTTAGTCTATAGCAGGCGACATTGTAGTCGTATCGTAACATAATAATAATAATAAAAAAGTCGAGGCAGTCATACAAACTGCTGACAGAAGTGAAAATTCAAAACAATGGAATTTAAACTGTGTTCGCTTTTGAATTCTAAAATTAATAATAGTATGAATTACTTAAATTTCAAAATATGTAAATTGATTTATATAATGTATAATATAAAATATAAAAATAATATATAAATATAAAAATATAATGTTTTTTTTTTATGTCATAGAAGGCAAACAGACAGATGGGGGACAGGACAGGACCCGATGGTAAGTGATCACCGCCGTCCATAGACACTAGCAACACCGGGGAAGTCATAAGTGCGTTGCCGGCCTTAAATTATTTTATTATTATTATTATTGCAGGCCATCATATGTTTGGTGAATTACTAAACTGTATAAAAAGTATAATTATTATCAGTAGTCCCCCTTTCACATCTATTGGCACTCCGAATAATATGATGGGCTGCACAATCTCAATAAAAAATATTAATATTAGATGTACACCGGCCGTTATACGAAGGGTCGCTAGTCTGACGCAATACGGTTGGTCATGCTCACTAGGATGTCGTGACGCAAAATTATAAATTTACCTCCTTTCAAAAAATACCACTAAACGCGCCTAAAGAAGTTTTCACTACAAAAACATAAACGTTAAAATGAAACATTTCATAAAATTAAAACTTTATTTATCTTCGATATTGAGTTCTCGTATCAATCGAGCACCTAAAACTGCTATCGTATTAGCTACTCAAACACCTTTGTCATTTGGCAATCTATTCATATTTTAAAAGAGTTAATTTTAAGGAACATTATATAACCCATTATATTTCAATATAACGCCGCCGAGGTGTGCAGTGCACCCTTGAGCTAGTTGTCAAAATAAAATTCAAAAAAGCATTCAGCGCTCGTCTTACAAATCCGGTGAAGCTGTTAAGGCCTCGCTACGCCAACAGTGTAGACAGTTCGGAAATATATGAATATAACAAACACCGCGGTGCCTGTAGACCGCAACAAACCTTTTTTAACAAAGCGTATAGCTAAAAGAAACAATTTGAATCAAATTCATCTTCCAAGAGTCGTTTCAAGAAACTTTATAAAATATTCGGTCTGCAAGTAAACCTGTTGGTATGTATATAAACTTTGTTTTTTTTTTGTTAATTAAAAGTCGGATATCTTTATTTATGAGTTTGTGCAAGCATTGTAACTTTAAATACTTTTTAAAACAGTTGTAGAATGCAAACGGCTATGTCAACTAAAGGAACGATGCAGCGCAGTACAACTCAAAAGGATTGTATGTTTATTGGCCGCAATGAAACCAATTGTAACAATCAGCTGTATTACTCCGACGACTTCCAACATATTCAAAACGGTTATTAAATATTAGAAATCGTCTCATACCATAGTTTGTCAATTCATTTGAATGACCTCATCAACTATGTACCATAATTACAGAATGATAGTATATATATACTAGCTGTGCCCGCGACTTCGTCTGTGATTAATAAAGTCATCTGAATGTATTAAGTTCATTCACTTGTCTACGTTTCTCTCATACTTACGCCGCGTCGTCGTTAAATCTACAATAACTATTGATAGAGTGGACCGATTTTAGTAAAACAAACACTAAGTTACTCCCGAGGATACGATTTACGATTTTCTTGCTAGGGTTTATTGTGAGCCTACTACTTTATCAGTGATATGTGTTCATAGTTACTAGCTGTGGACGCGATTACGTTCGCGTGGAGTTAAATGTAAACAAAAATAGTTTACAATAACTTTGACGGTGAACCGATTTTAATGAAAGAAAGACTAAATGTTACATGGGGATATGCTTTATGATTTTCTTGGTGAGGTTTTATCGTGAACGCAGTACTCACGCAGTGATGCGTATTCAAAAACGACATTTGTAAATATGGTTGAAATGCATTTATTACTTACTAGCTGGCCCGGCGGACGCTGTCCCGCCCTGATAATAAAAAAATAAACCTTGGTAAATTATATACCTAACTAAACCTTCCTCATGAATCACTTTATCTACTGTTGAAAACCGAATGAAAATCCGTTCAGTAGTTTTTAAGTTTATCGCGAACAGACGGACGTGGCAGAGGACTTTGTTTTATAATATGTAGTGATTCCTAGACACAGGCAAATTTTTTTTTTTTCATAAAAATCTAAAAGTACATATACACGTTAAATTATATGTATAGATATAGTTGTGTTTTAGTATTACAGAGTACAATGTTATTACAAGTATTATAACAATTATAAATATATGATATTTAGAAGGAAAACTCAATGATTGCTGATAACAATAGACACAGTAAGCACTGTAGACTTACAAAACTTGCAGCGTAATGAATGTAATGACTAGGTTTTATACGAAACATGATTTTTGTCGAACCCATTCTATTCTACTTTAGGTTTCGTTTTCGCCAAAACTCATACTGATACTTATGTAATTGCGTGAATGATTAGTTTATTTTTTACACTCTGTAATCTTGTCTTTTCCGTCTTTACTGTTATTATTAAGTTAATATAAACATTTTATTTAAATTTTCGCTTACACATTGCGATTTGTTTGGGCATAAATTTGTTGGACGGTAGGAAAACGATTTTTTGCGATAGCTATTAAAAGGTTTAAGATCGTAGATGATCGGTCATTTATTAGCTGTTTGGATACCGGCGCGGTACGGCGATAGATGCTCCTTCGAAAGCTCGGAATTTATGTTGTGTGGAATTCTTTGGAAATTGGTGATTGGAACCACAGACCAAAGACTAAAGTAAGTGAGCCTACATCCCGTCTGTACTTCCGAGCAATTTACAAACACTGCCGAAGTAGACTACCCCACTCTCTGTGTGTGTGTAGTAATTGCAATCCCAGAAGGATAAATTGATGTATAACAATTTGATGCGTGGTTAAAACTAGCTTTCCGTATCATCAAATCATAATGAGATCTATGAAGGCTATGACAATCAAAATCCAACATAGAGAGTGACAAGGACTTCAGTGACATCAATATACATATTTAGATAATTTAAGCCCTCGAATTATTAATTTATCAGCTATGAATAGATTCATTAATAAATGGTAAATGATATTTGATGTCAATATCCAAATTCTGGCTAGAGAATTGGTTCTTTCCGTTATCGTTGTCAGGAATAGAATATTTTTATTTCACACTCACCACAAAACATTGTTGATAAAATAAGTAATCCAAATATTGATTAAATAAAAACCAACGACTACGCAAAATGAAGATTACAATCATAAACCGCAATCCGTGTGAGTAATAGCCAATATCCTATTGTTGGGAAACAAAACAAATAACAATGCAAATCAGTATCGAAAACGTATTTAAATTATCCTTGTTTTCAGTATCTGATTCTGGTTATAGACCTTCAAAATATGCAAAGGTGATGAAGTGAAACTTACAAGTATTAGCATAGATTCGCAACAAAATCTCTCTTGCACCTTACCACAATTTACATTCTCAACCGATACGTGTTCTAGAGAAAGTCTAGTGAACTTATTCCACTGTTAGGCATTAAGTGTATTTATTTGTATCTACTGATACTACATTGTTTGCCCTCGTTCAATGCCCTATATAAATATTTTACTCGACAAAGGATTTTACTCAACTGATAATAGTAGAATCCTATCGAATCTCCAATGACATTACTGTTTAGCATTCATTAGATAGCATACAATTAATATGGACTGGTACATTGACATTCCAGTACATACCGTTAGATAAATAAATTAAACAGGTATACTTTTTTTTTTTAAATTGAAAATACCTCATACAAAATATCTTACGTGTAAAATATCTTGGTGAGTCCTTGGTGGCCACCGTAGGACAGCAGTTGACATATCAGCAGAGCCGCAAGCAGCGCCCGCGGCGGCGACATCCTGTAACCGCCGCCGGCGCATTGGCGACGCACCGATGCACCTATCACGACACTATACTCGCGTGTCAGCGACACGACACACCCGAGTCAGCGACGCGACACGACACGCCCCCGATGACTACCCACTATTCCACCGATTCACGATCACACAGTGATAAGATGCGACACTATTAAAATTCTTATAGTTGATATTATCACTTGCGTCACTATCGTCTAAACTCACACTGGCTGGGTACACTTGTGGACAAAATGAAAGTCGCTGCCACACTGAACCAGCATTGAACACTATTGACTAATCGTGTTTATCGGAAGTATTGAAACAACAGTCTGTATACATAATTAAGTTTTAAGAAACTAAGTACCCAAGTAATTATTATATTTGTTTACGGTAAAGTTTTATATTAATTGTCACGTAGTATCTGGAATTATAAGTTTCTTTTGAGTTCAAACAAATCGAATTAAGGTTTTTTCCGAATATTTTTATGTTTCTAACGCCATAACTGTAGTTCATCAGATATAAATTGGCAGACACAAACTAGTTAAGTATATCTATTATCCTACTCTGTTCCTCAACAGATTCCCTTTATTTATTTTATTGCTTAGAGCTTCACTGTTATCAATAAAAAAAAATTAAAAAGAACATTTTATTCTTTAAAATTGAAAGTTTAAAATGTTTAGCATATTTAAATACTTAAGCATTTCTTAAATAAACATTTCGGTAAATACAATTGAAATTATGTGTTCATTTTAAATTAATAATACTCTAAATGAAGACCTTTTCTGCCTTTATAGTGCAATTGAACAAGATTACTTTATAACGCGACTTGGCTCTTTATTAACTGCACCTTAAGCGATCTGTTTGCACTATTCATTCATTCTTGGCGTATAATTACAGCCATTCATAAACTACGCGGCCAACATTAATCCGATTCAGATGTATAAGATAAATACTACTGGATGCGTTCTTGGGTGACATAAATTTATAGGACGAAAATCCCAACTACACTATCGATTTTCAGTATGTTTGCAAAACATCCTTTATCCGTACGCAAAATTAACAGTGACCTTCATCACATCTTTCAGAGCAGGCAAGAAGCACGCGAGTGTCGCCGTTTCCAATTAGCGTTTGACGACAAAACTTCAAAACACAAGCGAAACGCGTTGTGTCATACTGTGTTTAGAAAACTTGTCCGTTCCGTTGGCGTATCGATCCAATTAATCAATGCCACGTAACACCGTGCATTGTGTTGGAAAACTGCCAGCTAGTTTGGACAGTGATCTCAATAGGCCATCGGGCAAAATTGCTGTGGGTGTGTATTGATAGAGATTATGACAGGGGCATTACATAAAAGATGGATGGTATAATGAGAATTCTGGTTTAAATGCCAACGGGAAATCTCATTTCATGCAAAAAAAAAACATATATACGGTTAAACGATATCTTCGTAAGAAATAATGATTTACGTTCAGATACGAAACAATCACCATTCCTCTGCTAATTTTATATCTGTAATTGGTTTTATTAGAAACTAACTAGCACGGCAGACGTTATCCCGCTATGATTATAAAATAATCCTTGATCAATTATATACCAAAACCTTCCTCATCAACCACTTTATCTACTGGTGAAAACCCCTATGATAATTCGTTCAGTAGTTTTTGAGTGTATCGCGAACAGACGCGGTAGGGGACTTTGTTATATACTATGTAATGACGTCATCTTTAATTGATTCGATTACTTCAGTAAGACATTACAACTGGAGATAATAATTTTCATGATATTTGACGTAACGAACACGCGTTGAAATTTTACGGTTCCTAGACTCGGAAAATCATTTGTACCTACAGTTTTATCGTTTTATATTATATAGCTGCCTGCTGCACGATGAAAACAAGTTTCACAACATATTATAACCACGTTAGACAGTTCAGAATATGGAAAACAGTTTCTCGTATATTACTTACAAATTTACAGCTGCGTCAATCGACGTTTCTATAAGATAATTAATTTGGAAATAAAACTGTCACAGTTTAGAAGTGAATGGATGAAGTGCGAAATGGGAGGGGGCTGCGATGCTTCGTTGACGCTGTAATGTACATTATGGAATATTAATTCACAAGTTATCTATATAATTTTCGTATAAAGTAAACGAGATAAATATACTAAGATTTTTTTTTTTTTTCTTTTTTTTCGAACTGACTATGCTATTGACCTGGCAAGGTCTTTACAGCTTCACCGGACTAAAATATACTAAGATGTTTTTTAATTATCTACGGTTTTCGGGAATATGTAAGACATATGTCAAAAGATTACTTAGTTATTACCCACACAATATTTTATTAATCTAAGATAACATAAAGATTAATTTTATCTTTATGTTTGTCTGTTGTTTGTCTAGGGTAATCTTCGAAATCTACAGAAGTGATTCTGACGAGAGTTTTTCTGTTTATTATCTAGGCTACGTGTCATTAGGTTTTTACATGGGGTCTAAAGTCTAAACGGTAATAATAAAATTAAAATGGGAACTCAAAAATCAATCAAAGGATTATAATGATAGAGTAGTACTGACAATGTTACAATTGAAAAATCAAATACTCTCTACAATGAATACAAATAAAACATGTAGTTCTTAGGAAACAACAAAATAGTTTTAATAGGGCAGAAGTTGTCGTCACGAACTACGAGATAAATAAAAACACTGTTGACCTAACGAATACTGAAATCACTTCGACAATAACATAGAATAAAGAAGCTGCAAGTAAGCGGCCTCATAATTGTATTGACAGTAATAACTGTTTGGATAATGGTAAGTTATTGTATGACCTAGTAGCGTTACGTCATCAGCGGTCCTCGTGATTGGTTACAATAGGGCCTGACATATTCTTTTCAATAAAAGTCCTTATAAAGGTAGATAATTCGATTGCGAATGTGAATTTTTACTTTGTTACGGTTTTACGCCTAAAATATTGAACCGTTCATAATGAAATTTTGCATAAACAGTCTTAGGAGTACAGAAATGGACGGATGTTACCTTTTGCCCATAAAAAGTACCACTAACGATGGATTAGACCATCTACATTGACACGGGTGAAGCCACAAGCACAACCGAGTATTGTTATAATATAACGATTGTAGTCATGTCTGATTAATTTGAACAAACTTTAATGAAAGATAACACATAAGGAATAAAACAAATGACAGTTCCTAAGGCCACTTTTTAAAGTAGTTTGGGTTTGTTCAAAATTCTCTCAATTGTTCAAAAGTCAAAACTATAAAAAACGATACAATATCGGAAAACGGAATATTAATTATACTCATAACTCCTCAGATATTTATTGTAATATCGATACTAATACGTTCGTAAACCTGAATCGTACGTCCGATCAGTCAACATAAATTGTAACAACTATTGCAATAAATTTCACCAATACAGCCGGCGGTAACTGCTTTCGGGCACTAAGTATCGTCTACGTGACCCACCTTACAAGTAATATTATCTATGTACAGATTATTTATCACTCTTAATTGTTTATAAGCAAATTGAAAAATAGCTAAAATGTAACTAGCTTCACCTATTGTAATATATTAATATCCGTCTGCAACCGCGTTAAATCTATACATATATCTATATAAACAAACTAATTGAAGTATTTTTCTGTAATTACAAAATAACAGATTTTTACTAAGTGAATTTGAAAGTAATAATGTATTTTATACTGTTCTTATAACAAGAAGAAAAGAAACGATTTTTAAAACTCTTATTTTTCTGTTTATTCTGACCAATCTCCTAAAATTGTTGGGCCAATTTTAACGGGACTTTCACTGGCAAATAGGTCATATTACAAGGAGTAACGTAAGCTATCTTTCATTTATAGAAAGTTGGCTTCCACGCAAATATAATCCTTTATCTGTATAAAGAAATAGGAACGCAGACAGCTGCGGGCGACTGCTACTTGTAATATGAAATTTAACAACCACAGAATATAGTCTACCGCCACATAGTGGTGAGTAATAGTGAAATGAGTAACATTAAAACCTTCTCCACGAAATAATATTTACGTGTGCCTACTTTCCTGGTGATCGGTCAAAGGTATTGGAGTTCATAAATCTCATTATATATATATTTTTTTTTTTTACTTTATTTTTGGCAATCAATCTTTTAGATTATTACTGCCATTGTCAAGTAGTTAATAGTATTACAAGTTCTTCTTCTATTCCATTTTTGGCAACCAGTCTTCTAGTAGACTATTACTGCCATTGTCAAGTGAGTATCGATATTACAAGTTTCTTGATACAATTTCAATGAACTAACAAGATGGTGGCTCCCTTGTTAGAACTTTCCATGGAGTTTTTGTGGCGTCTCAGAATTCATGGTCCATGGTATTATTTTCTATTCACTTCACTTATGCACAATAAACAAACTATATTACATAAAACACCACCAATTTTACACAATATAGAGTCAAGTAACACAAGATTATGAATAAAAAATAAAATCCACTACATGACAGACTAAGATCCCGCCAAAAACCTCATTATATATTATCCTATATATACATACACCAATATATATTCTAATACATATTATACAGACTAACTGGTACTCTCAGCTTCACTTTACTACTAAGCTTTATAAAAAGTATTATGTACTTAACCTTCTGCAGATTCTAGATTATCTCGATATCAGGTTTCATTGCTATCGCTTTAGAGGCTAAGTCATGACAAGGTGACAAACAAATAGACAGAGTTACCTTCGCATTTATTATATCAAGTATTGCTTCTGTGATCATCGATCTATTGGAACAATATACTTCCGACTGTTCTGATCAGTTGTTAATGGATTATTGAATAATGATGTATTGTTGAACGGATATTTAATACAGGGTTTTAGTCCACGAATTTAGCTTTATTTCTTTTAGTACTAGAAGTATTCTGTACATACCATTGGAAGTATCTGATATACATTCTTACTTCACGCGTTATTATTGGTATTAGTCTAATGTTCATATTTTTCAGAAAGTTAAGTATAATAACCGGTCATCTTAATAATATGTAATAGGTACATTCCCTTAATATTTTATTTTAAACTAGCGGGCCTGGCACACGTTGTCCCGCCTTGATTATAAAAAAAAATCCTTGACAAATTATATACCAAAACGTTCCTCATGAATCACTTTATCCATTGGTGAAAACCGCTTGAAAATCCGTTCAGTAGTTTTTGTATTTATCGCGAACAGACAGACAGACAGACAGACGCGGTAGGGCACTTTGTTTTATACTATGTAATGATGATGATAATGATATCTGACATAAAGAATTAAAATATAAATGCAGTCCGTGTCAAAATTTTTGACTTCATAATATTTTAACTTCGTTTTGTATTCAACTCTTGCCGATATTATGTATAAGCTCTCGCACTTACGGCTATATTCAGAGTGACCAAAAGATTGGTTTTTTTTTCTCGAACTGACTACGCTATTGACCTAGCAAGGTCTTAACAGTTTCACCGGACTACAAGCAAAAGATTGGCGAGAACTCTATCTTTATATATAAATTTCTTCTGTGCGTGTGTATGTCACTGAACTCCTCCTAAACGGCTGAACCGATTTTAATAAAACTTTGTGTGCGTGTTCTAGTGGATCCGAGAATGGTTTAGATTCACAATTGGACACGGTAGATGGCGTTGCGGTTGACTTTTAGGTTTTTTTTATTATCAAGGCAGGACAACGTCCGCCCTGCCCGCTAGTATACCTATATATACATGTTTCTGTTGACAGCAAAATAGAAAACAATATCAAAATTAAAAAAAAAAACATGCTACAATGAATGACTTTGTAATCAATACGAACGCGAGTATCTGTTTACGAGAATAGATCAGATGACGTCTGCAATTATAATTACAAAGCCACGCGGATACAAATTACGCACTGCCGAGAGTAGACGCAGAACCGACTCTCGTTATATCTGTATGACAGATAACTTATCAAGTGAAGTCAACAAACTAATGTATTCAGATGTTCGCGCAAACATTGCCAGAATTATTTTAATACCACGTAAATACAATAATAAAGATACGCCGAATATTTTAGAGCTATGATTTTATTTGCATAGAGAGATATGCGGGTACGTATCTAGAGTTGGTTAAATCGTCGTATCTTCATAACGCAGCTGAGATTACACACGTACGTAATATTACGAAACAACATAATTATATGTAACGAGAGAGATAAAGAAAACAACACACTTTGCCATATTTAAAAGACTTTTTACTTGAACAAATAATGGAAGTTAACGCTTATAATACTATCTTCGGATTTAATTATTAGTTCACTTTATAATTTTTATGTTTCGAGAACTATAGACTTTTGGGGTGTAAGGGGTGTCGAATAACATCTAAGACTTGAGACACTCAAGCCAACCTCACCTGCACGTGGTGCACCCTACTGAATAACGAACGAGGCAATGGCGAAAGGGTTTTACAGCCTGACTGGGTCGCAACCACCGTGTATATGGCGAAAAAGCCCGTCATAGAGATTCGCTTCTGCAGGTCACGTTTCGGGATCAGCCTGTGCATATCCATAAAGCTGGCCTTTCGCAGGCCGGCATGACAGCGGCGACCGGCGATGGATAGTATGTCACTCGGTAGTCGCCATTGTTTTTGAATTGTACTGTGCTTACCATCAAGCACAATGCAGTCATGTTGCCGAGATACAATTAAAAAAAAATCTTATGTAAAGTCGAGATATTATCTTGGGCAGTTATTATCAAAGAGAATTATTCTATTTCGGAAGACAATTTCATCGAACTAACATAACTATTGACATATTTTATAATCTATTTTCAAAGTCATTGACCGACAACCTTAGAAACTGACCATACGCAATTTTCCCATTAATGTCCATTTGAATTTAAATTTAACGAAATCCATTTTAATATTTCAAAATGAAATCTCAGAATGAGGTTACATGCAAGGTTCTAGGTTTGAATGATTATTCCAAGCAGATAATTAACATGTAAATAGAAGCTACGACCTTGCCACAGTTAAACAGTTAACATGTTTTCGTAATTAACTCGTTTTCTTTAAATCTCAGAAATTTAAAATACTAAAACCGTAAGGAAAATACGCGTTAGGTAATTTAGAAATCAGAATTTAAATCACATAATTAAATAATAACAAAAAATATTATATGTATAAATATAAGGCACAACTTGTTAAAAATAAAAGAAAGTTTAAAAAATAATATGTGCCAATGTAAAAAGTTAGAAAAAAAAATTAAGTGGCAAAAAGATCTGTCAGTATTTAATTACCGACGCTTGGTTTGCATTGTTTTAAATATACTTTGTCTGATTTATACGCTTATCTATATATTAATACGTGTAGCGAAAATTTTGTACACCTTTTTAAGCGGATTGCGCGAACGGATGAACGTGGAATTTGGCATAGTTAAAGTTTATATCGAGGAGAAGTGCACAAAGCTATATATACAAAGCTATATCATATATATTAATACGTGAAGCCTAAACTTTGTACCCCTTTTTAAAAGAAATGGACGAATATATAATATGTATTATTTTACTCTTACGTTCCAATTACCCTTTTGCATTCTACAGTCAACAATTATATTAGCCCTAATAAAATTCAAACTTAAAAAAATCAAAGAACTATGGTCGAATGTCTACCACTGGGCGCCCACTAGTTTAGTTAAATCGTTACCATTTCCTTTTGATAATTCAGTTTGACTATCAAAATTTTCATATACTCTGTAAGTATTTCAAACGGAATAGATATGATACAATATTACATTATGAATTGTCCTAATAATGACGCCAATAAACACCTGAGTTAGGTATAGATTTGTCATGTAGTTCAAGAGTAAGAAAGGGAAAACCCGGAATAAAGTATATTACACATCACGTGATTTGAAAACACATTTGTCATGTACGCTTACAAAATATGTTCATTCCATTCATCTAAATTGCTCGAATAAATAACATACGTAAGTATTTGTTTGTATTAAATATTTACGGTATTTTTCACATTGGTTCGAGTAAAATCGATAACATGTGTTAGTAATTGAGTATTGTATATTGAAATCTAAATGTATCCGTCCATTAATGGATCAATCAATAAGTAGATATCGCATCAACCGGAAATGCGGAAGACTTAAAAGTCAGCGCGGTAAACGAAATGCAATCTATTATTTATATATTCTAAAAATCATACTGGAACGAACGTCCTCTTCGTGTGCGTGGAAGTAACAAAACATTGGACGTGGGTTTGGACGCGGTTTCTTATGTCGCGATTGCAAGATGACCTTTAATTCGTGTCATATGTGGGTACCGGGGATTGGATCGTTGCGTCGCGGTCGTCCACTCGTATACGAGTTCGTGTATTAAATTATTATACTACGCTTAAAAATAGAACCCAATCGCCGAAACACGACAACGTATTGATGACGATTACCGTAATATATTCTGTGACGGTGTTCATGGCTTCATTTATTATTCAAATTTCATTCATATTTAAGTGGACTGGCCCTATATAAAACGAAATAATAAGTGAATTTTCAATGTATCTTATATTTATTCTGCGAGTATAATCACTGTATGTGTGATTAAAAACATTGTTGTTTTTTTATTGTCGCCTCATGTAGATATGTGATAAACCAGACTGCGAATTATGTATTTTATAAAAACAAAGTGGTATTAAAATAGCTAAATATCAGCTTCAAAATACTAAATTCAGATAGTATTAATAAGTCATCAGATCTTTACAAATCGACGTTAGTGCTGATTCTTTATATACGTAACACCAAAACCTTCCCACGAGTAAATCTATAAAGATTATACAATTTAGTTTTTATTACGGCTGGTACTGAATCTGAATGTGTAAGTTTAAAACCGATTTTTCAAGCTTCTGCAATCACTTTGCTTTTGCGAAACACCAAATTAGGATTTTGGTACACACGTCTACGTTATACGCTCGTACGAGAAAGTAAATAAAAACACAATACTCGTATCTTCAAGTAAACGAAGCCATAAAATACAGGTTTAGCTTAACAACATCGTCTTTACCTTTGTAAAAGATAACCATCTATTCTAACGTGCGTCAATCACTGTCAACTTTCCATTTCATCCAATCTCATAAATACACTTAATATTTTATTTACAGTACAACCTGTGTAGGTACCTACAACTAAGTGTCTATATTAAATTGTTTATTTATTTTAAGTTACTCTTTCTATCTTGTATTAATTAACTTTTAGTGATTAGTGTAAGCTTTATATGTGTGTGAATTTTTTTTCTATTTTTTGTACTTTTTTAATGTGGTCTTTTCCTTCTTATAGGTATGGTATTTTCTTGATATACTAGTAAGTCTGCATGTTATGACGCGGGTTCAATTGTCGATTTTTTTGTAGAGAACAAATTAACTCAAGCGGCCTTGTCTTAAAACTTAACGAGGCTTCCTATATTTGAAATATTACTTTTGCCAGGTCCCACATTGAAATTGTCATTTACCCACAAAAAGCTGCGATGCAAAGTTGGAAAATGTTATTGTAATTTAAAATGTTGATCCATTTCTAAATTATTTTAGTTGGTAAGTAAAAACACGATCTGATATGTCTTCTACGAATAAATATTTGCTTGGGAACGGTATCTACTCGAGAGATCGTCTAGTCCAATTATTAACCACTATATGACAGATCTAACCGCACTACTGTTACTTCAACCAATAGCACAGCCGTTTCAGTAACTTTAGTTCTTAATATTTTTATACAGATATTTTGATAAACCTTCGCTTTACATAAGCCACAGTTTGCATCGGTAAGCTTGTGTTTAATGGAAATGATAGGTATTCCATTCCATTCAAATGTATATAACTTATATCTTTTTTATTTTCCCAGTTATTTGTTTAAATTATAAACATAGCCTAGTAGAAGCTAGATCTTGAATAACCGTTAGCAGGATTTTCGAGCAATAATAAACATGATACAGGCCAATAAACTTCTAAACTTGTGTCAGCTTTCCCTCAGTGCAAGGGCAACGGCCTAGGTAGGCGGGCAGGTTCTGTTAGCGGCCTGGCTCATTGGGGGTCGAATATAAATTATGTCAATATTTTATAGGATACAAATAGGGTCTAGCTGTAAAGTTGTGCGCTCAGTATTGTGATACAATGTAGAACATTTTATATATTCCTAGTATTTGTCGTTATTGACGTTTACATAGGACTCGATGTCTCATACAATAATTCATGCATACCTATAGTGTAATTTTTCGTTTTGTACGTCACGCTTAAAATCCATTACCATTTACTATTGTTGTAATATTTATCTACATATTATCAAACAAAGTTCTCTTTCACGTCTGTCTGTCTGTTCGCGATAAACTCAAAAACTACTAAAAGAATTTTCATGCGATTTTCACCAGTAGATAAAGTAATTCATGAGGAAGGGTTAGGTATATCATTTGTCACGATTTTTTTTAATTATCGTCCGCCGGGCCCGCTAGTACATACTAAAATTGATAATGTTTATTTAAGTTCAATCTTATACATATTTGTTCTAAATTAGTAATTCATATTATGTAAATTTGGAATCAGTATGTTTACTAAAAAAGTTCATAGTTATAAATCTCTAAGAAACTCATTTTATGAACAAATCTGGGTAAACGAGCGATAAAGTGTTAAACTAATATTATAAAATCTATATGAGAATCGTTTTATCTTAAGACTGAATCCAGGTTAAATGGTTACGTCAGGAACATTTATTTTGGGTTTAGTCGTTTTAGAAACGGATAAGTGAAATCTTTAATAATGTTCTTAACAGAGTATGCTTAAATCATCCCATTAATTATGATGAAATATCTTTTTAATCTGTGTTATTTTTTTCGATATTAGAGATACAACAACAATGTAAATACTTAAATAGTAAAACAGATAAAATATATTGTTCTTTTCTTTTTTCAGGAGGAATCGAATGCTTTTATGCTATCCACTTTATTATGACTCACCGCTAAATGTTCTTATTGTAATTATAATAAATAATAATAATATCAAATAATTTTTTAAAAAAGCGTGCGTAACCGCGAGTATCTACATAAATATCGTGGTTGTGAATAACAAACACCGTACCAGTTTGCGGTCTTTTACTAGGCGGCTATTATTAGTGAACTCAGTCGTGCATCCCTCGACCCGTATTTGTGGAATGTCGTTAAATTAACAACAATCGATGTTTTATTAAGCTTTGATGCACCAGATTGCCTTTACTATTACGATACTCGGATAGAAATATAGGTTAATTTCTTGAAACCTTTACAAGTGCAAAAATCCCTCCTATTATTTGATTATTATAAGATGACCATTTTTTTGTTTTTGTTTTAGCTTTCTTGAAATATAATAAATATGTAAGTCGTAAACACCTATAATTAAGATTCCACTTATATAGAGTCTTTAAAAATGCATGTTATGTTACTATTCTAGTGTAAATCTTGTTGGTTTTTCAAAATAAATATATTTCTCCACTTTTATTCCTTTAGGCAAGATTTCAAGGGATTCAACAGTGATGCCCTTGGTGTTGCAGTTGTCCATGGTCGACGGTAACCATTTACTATCAGGTGGGCCGACAGCCTGTTTGCTGCCTTTTCGCATTAAAAAAAACTAAACATGGCCGAAGATGGCAATAAACCGTTGATTACAAATGTACACATACTTTAGAGAACCCTAGCTTTTACTCGCACCTCCACTCACCTTTATATAGATTCGATTTAACCCTCAGGATCATTTCATTTTTATTTTTTATCGGATTAAAAGTATGTTTTCTTTCTGTACGCCTGAAAACGTATTGCTATATTTTATGATTTTCGGTTGTGTATTTAAGGCGTCAAAGCGTAACGAACGAACAAACTCACGCATGCACAGTATTAGCTAGGATGATGTTTAAATCTATATTAATAACTTTGTATTTCTGTTTGCACTTTGAATTGTTTTCCGAAATTTCGTGACAGATTAAATATTTCTACTATAAAAGTATCTGAAAACTTAATACTGAAACATTTTATTTTATGATAGAGTATAAGAATTATCAATAATATTCTTAGGAATCTTGAATTAAAGTAATGGTAATTGTCAATTAGTTGCAAGTATTATTAAAAGTAAACTGATATTTGTATATAAAACTAGAGGGTCCGGCGGTCGTTGTCCAGCCTTGATAGTTAAAAAAATCCTAAAACTCAACCGCAGTGCCACCTACCGGGTCCTAATGTGATTCTAAACCATTCTTGAATCCCCCTGAACAGACACAAAACATTCCATCTCATTCCATTCACACAAAATCCAGCTGTGTAGGAAGATTTCAGTCACGTACATACGGACAGAAGAATTGTATGTATATATAAAGATATAGATGTACGTTACTCACATTAAGTATCTACATTTGATGTAAAATTATCTTTATGCACACATACAACCATTTTTACGTTTTTTAAACTTTATATCAAACCTATTTTATAGAAACTTTTAAGAACAAAATGTTTAAATGATTATTACACAGATACCAGATACACGTTCCATTCCATTACTTGTAATACTAGTGTAAAATGTATGGTCTGAATCTGGATTGGATCTGAATTGCATAAAATCTATTTAAACATAATAAGTTGACTTATTTATTAAGACAAATATTCCGACTGCATAAATACTGAAGCTATTTTTAGTTTTCTTTAATGAACCATTTGTTAATCTGATTCAGTTGAGTATTATTGGTATGTAAAATCTTATTTTATATCTAATTTCTTTATAATTTCCAGAAATTATACTTTTTTTTTCTACAATAAAACGAATTAAATTGTTTATATTAAAATCCCATTACGCGCGCCCTTTATATAACAAAACGTATCAAAGAAATGCACACATATTTAAAAATTTTCTAAGGCCTTTTTTTTATTGTGGCACGGCAAAATGACTGCACTATGCCTGATGGCAAGCACAGTGCAACCCAAAAACAATGGCGACCACCGAGTGACACACTATCCATCGCCGGTCGCCGCTGTCATGCCGCGAATGAAGCGAATCACTATGGCGGGCTTTATCGCCATATGCATGGTGGTTGCGACCCACTCAGGCTGTAGGACCCTACCACCCTAAAATTTCAATTCTGACTAGCATATCAACCCCATAGTTCTTTACCCTTTCTTGGTTTCCATCAAAAGAGTCGCTGATAAAATAGTACTTCCAGGTCATAGAACATTTACTTATGTATACGTAAGAAAAATAATCTCCTTTTGTGTAGTCGGGTAAAAAAAATCAAATACCGAACGTCTGAACTAAATATTGTTTTGTATTTATATAAATTCCTATTATCTGTAGTCATGTATTTTAAAATTACTTAACTGTCCCAATATCTCGTTATTTGACATCGTAAATGCAGATAACCTATTCATACATAGAATGTACGTAGATACTAATCAATTACTAAATAAATTAAAATCAATTACCAAATGTATGTAAACGGAGCGCTTTAGAGCAGCTGCAGATATCTTTCTAGTGTATTCTGTTATATATGTAATTATCAAGACAATATATGAAAGAAGAATGAATACGTTGGAAAAATCTTACGGAAAAGTTCAGGTTAAATAATCTCCAAATAAAAAAGTGAACGAGTGATTGAGACAGGAGACAGTAAAGAGATCTTCTAAAATATTGATAAAATTGACAGATCGAAGTTTAATCGCCATTTTATTTTGATTACACGGTCGTACTTATAAAGAGAAGAATTGGTCCCATTTCCTGCGTTAGTACGGCACCCGTGCGAAGCCGTGACGAGCGACTAGTCTATAACATACTCATACAAACATTCAAATTATTTATACGCGATCTCTTTTGCTTTATTTTACAGAGTAATATAACTGCTGTATAAACCATAAATCTTACTCTGGAATTGCTCTCGCTACATCGATCTGGAAATAATTGTGACTCTGCAATGCTGTCTGTTGGGAACGGATTGAAAACATGACTTAGAAACTGGATTGGGATTAGAATAAGCAGCACCTATAAATTCCTACATTCTTAGTATTAAATCTAAAGGTATTGAATATTTTAAACTATCGTTGAAGTACGCATACAACTATTTTTAATAATGAATTAATATCGCGCAGGCACTAAGCAAGGAATGTACATATAATAAAAATGGAGTGTCTGTATGTAATATCAAAATAACAAACTTTTAATGATTGGATATGCAAGTACACTCGCTACTGATAACAAAAATGTAATATAAAAAAATTGTCGGTCTTTTTGTTCCGGGTAATCTTCGAAACGGCTAAACCGATTTTGACGGGAATTTCACTGGCAGATAGCTAAACTAAAGCGGGTGATATAGGCTACTTTATTTTATACTAGCTGTTATCCGCGGTTTTGTCTGCATTGCTTATCTTCAAAACCGTTGGACCTATTTTCACAGGAATTTCACTGGCAGATAGCTAACCTTATTTTTGAAAGAGCATTTCTGTAACTGTACATTCACATTATATTTCTTTAATGAAATTTAAATAAGTGGGCGGAGCCTCAGGCAAAAGCTAGTATAGATAATATTCTGATTCTTTGATCTAATTTCAATAATCTACATTCCACGTACTTATTAGAACTTCACGATACAGTACAAAAGTTATATTTTTTTAATTTAACACAAAAGAATATACCATAGTACCTAACATTTTAAATTAATACTTAATTTTTATACAAAAAAAAGCAAAGTCCCTGATGGATCGATTGTGCACTCAAATAATGTCTTGAAATGACTGTGTTCGTGTGGGTGTAGACTGTAAATATATTAGTATCTAAAACATATTGTACATCTTTACTAACACAGGCTAAGTTTACAAACAAAAATGGATGTAATGTCTGAATGAAATAAATAATAGTAATTATTAAAATGTTAAAAGATTTCTCTTCCAAAAGGTACTCCCAAAAATCTTATAAATAACACCGATTAACTTGTTTTTAGCGATATCGAGGTCGCAGTCAAGAATATCTGTGCTTGTATACTTCTATAGTATATGTATATATGACCCAAAACTTTGAAGTAACGTCAATTTATAGTAATACTAGCTTTCGCCCGCGACTTTGATAGTTTTGATGTAAGTTTAACGTATCCCTTTTCTGTAACCCTACAAAATTGTATGTAAAAATTCAAGATGATACATTAAGTATAGTTAGAGCGTGAAAGCGTAACAAACAACAAAACTCACTTTCGTATTTATAACAGTAGTAAGGATTTAAAGGTATAAATAAAATAGACGCAGCGTTATAGTACAATAAATACCTGGTCAATAAAGTCTATTTACTGACCTACATCAATATTAACCCCCGGACTGTCCAAAGCCACAGGGGTTTAAGCTCAATACAAACGAATGTCGACCTTATGATGCAACAGACTGTCGGCAACATAAGGTTAAAAAAAAAATCCTTATTTAGTCCAACATTTTTGAAACATGAACAATAAATTGTGTAATGCAAAATTATAATAAAAAAAATGGCTAAATATTTAAAATCATCATCCGCCATTTTGAGATCTGGCTCTTATAAAGTCAACCGACCGGGTTTAAGGTAATTATACCTAAAATAAAATTGAAAGCGTCCTCTCCGAAACGTCTGAAACGATTCTAAGAAGACTTATATTAACAGATAGAGAACTTTCCGAGTATTAGATATACCACATATTTTTGTGATTTTCTATAGGAGATAAGCAGCAAGAGATAAAACTTAACAAAGTGACTTAAAATCATTGAAAGGGTTTATAGAGTATTTAATTGGTATGAATACTTAATTCATTACGGAATTACAATTAAAATAATTAAATACATCACAAAATTAATTCAGATAACAAAACCCGCTTTTCCTGTGAAATAAGACACCCAACTAATAAGCAAATAATTTACACAACAATAAGACAATAAACAAGGCTGTTTATGTTTTCTTGTCTCGTTAAAGCGTGAAATGAAACTTACGCAATAAAGAAATGTTTATAATAAACAATATATTTTACATAATAGTTATATTAACACTATAATATTGGAAAACCTAAGCTTTTTGTGTACTTTATATCATAAATATGAGATGCGTTCCTTTGAGTATTTAGTCATAAATCATGTTTGAACGATTGAATTTTTTTGATAAAATCTGACATAGAATTCGATTATGACGTACAGAAGGACACAGTATAGTTTTTATTTCATATGATAGTTTTTAAAGGAATAAAAAAATTACGCCCACCACAGTGAGCGGGTATCAATCAGGTAATACAAAATTATAAGAAAGAATTGATGTATAATTGTCAAAAATAAAAGGGAATTGATATTGAAAAAAATCTTTTTTTTTTTCGAACTGACTTACGCTGTGGGCCTGACGGGCCTCTACAGCTTGACTGGACTTTTTTGGTCGAGCGCTTAAAGCATTCCGC
This sequence comes from Antheraea pernyi, assembly GCA_015888305.1. Lineage (NCBI taxonomy): Eukaryota > Metazoa > Arthropoda > Insecta > Lepidoptera > Saturniidae > Antheraea > Antheraea pernyi. Next base: position 278,828 of record MU159123.1, on the reverse strand, counting down.
CGTATATACAATAAGTTGATTAACGCCCAAATTCGTAAACCTCGGCTTGAGAAGTTGCCTTGATTGCAACATAGTCAAATCTGTCTAAGCTAAGCTAGTCATACAATATCGGAGCATTCGAGGCAGACGTGTACGTGCATGCGTGCCTCACGAACTCAAATGTCATTTCAATGAAAAATTCACGAATTTACCAAAGCCTCGATAAAACTTTATTAGAAACGGTACTGAATCATACGATAGAAACGGCCGTCGCGGGACAACGCCGTGGGCGACGATATAATGAACCGACAGTTGCACTGACGGAAAGCAATATTCCACTATTTACTGACCATTGTCTAGCGTGTCGGCGCAAGTGCCACTGAGAGATTTACCGGTCGCTTTGATATTTGCGCGTTTAATTAATTCCACTAGTTGTTCCTTAAAGTTTATAAATATCTGAGAACCTGTTTGCAACTTTATTAAATGTTTTCAAATTAAAAATTATCTACGTTATAAATACTGATCTTTGGACGCTATAGCTGGTGACAAAATGCAGTGGTGTCTTTGACCTTTAAAAATATCACACAACAACAATTTATTATTATCTCGTATTATTAATTATAGAGTAGTCATAATAGAATATTATTATCATATAGAAGTAGAGTTTGTTTCATCGGATTGTTAAAATTGTACCTATAGATATCCAGTCTCTTTATTTGGGCATAATAGCTACAGAACCAGTTTAGGACATTTTAAATCCTTCCCAGACTGTCACGTCAATATAACGACCTGGTTAAAAAACATCATACCATAGATTTATTTGTCAATTGTTCATAATTTTTTTTTCATAGTTTTGAGGTTATTTAACAACTATATTAGTTTTATTTTATTATGGACTTCTGTATCGTATTGTATGATAAATGCTGTAATCGACTATAATTAGTGGCGTAAGTAATTTTAACAATTTGCATGTATGTATTAGCTATTTTTTATGTCCCTGTTTTGGATTATTTTCTGATAAATAAATAAATAATTCTTATAGAAAGCTACATTATATCGAAATAGGCCACGTTATATTTCTACTTACTTTCAAACTGTTAATAACGTGTACAATTTCAAGAGCG